>JAOUZG010039747.1:22844-34958 GCA_026289955.1 Argiope argentata
AAAATATTTCCGAAACAATAACACTTTTAAAAAATCGATTAACGCAGGTGTCTTAGCTAAGAGGTAGCGCGTTTTCCTCGTGACCGGGAAGTCCTGGTTCGATTCCAGGTTAGGCATGGTTGTTCTGTGTTCTACCTGTGAGGCATGTGAATGTGCTCCCCTCTTCTGTACAAATGGGCTGTGCCAGAGAATGCGATGAGTGTATAGCTGAAATCGTTTTATTGACCCTAGTTGGCGCTACTTCAAACATGCGATGTTTAAATCCGCATCAGCCGACTTGTCCACAGCCAGTGCCATTAGTAACAACAACAACAACAAATCAATTAACAAGCTTTTAGAACTCAAAAATTAGTGTTTCTATCGGCAGATTTTGTTCGAGAACGATATCGCATGTTCTATTAATAGTAAGATTCAAAGCTCTATAATTTGGATAGATTATATGTATATAAAACATTAGAAATTAGTTATTTGATAAATATTATTAAGAATTCTTTATTTGATGAAAATTATTAGAAATTAATTATTGTGAAGAATATTACATATTAGTTATAAGGCGAAATATATTAGAAATTAGCTATTAGATGAAATTATTAAAAAGATTAGATGAAGAATATTAGAAATTAGCTATTGGATGAATATTATTAGAAATTAGTTACAAGGAGAGGATTATTAAAAATTAGCTATTAGATGAAATTCTTAAAAACTGGATTAGATGAGTATTGTTAAAAATTGGCTAGTGGATGAATTTTATTAGAAAATAGTTATTAGATATAGATTTATTAGAAATTATTTACAAAGTGAAGGTGATTATAAATTAGTTATTAGGTGAAGAGAATACCTTTTATATCTGGTATACTGAGCATTTCTTTTATTTCGAATTCAATTACTGATAATCTTTACCAGTCTCTTTTTAAGTGGATAGTTGAAAATTTATTTAAAGCTACCCTTCGACATAAGAAGGATGAAAAATTTTCTAAACATTCCCATTGGCTTGCGATAGAGTTATCCCTGAAATGTTACTTAAATAACTGCTTACCAAACCAATGAGAATGAGAGCTCAGTCCTGCATAAAACTCATTGCGTCCAAAACCTATATTGTCAGAGTCTGGGTATTAAGAAACGCTGGGCAACGACTCTATGCAGCTTGCACTCATCTATGGAATCTATTCATGGGCTATTTATTGCAACTGTTTTTCTAATAAAACTTATTAATTTAAGACACAATTTGTTTTATCACAACAAATGATGACTTTAAAAGATTGCGTTGGAGCAGAATGGTTAACATAAGATATTTATTTGGCCCAAATCTTATACTTGTGGATGTTTTGATCCTCATTTTGATAAGATTTATCTCATTCATCTTTAAAATGCTCCAAAGCCAATATTGGTTCACTTTTATCCATGCAACGAATTCCAAAGCGAAAAATCCTCTTAAAATATGATGATTTAATTTGACTGATATAGAGATTTCAAGTCGATTTTACAAGGTTATAATACAACAGCATTCTAAGAAAGATTTAATACACCATATTCCGTGGTAAATTAATGAAATATGCAAGAGCGCTAGGCCTCGTTTATAATCTCCATTGCTGTTTTCTTTTCTTCTAAAGCAACAGTTTTCTCGATTTCCACAGAAACAAGTTTCTTTTCTTCTGAAGTTACAACGAATAAAAATATATATAACAAACTTTCATATCATTTTCCTGAAACCCTACGATAGTTTTGGCTTAAAGAGAATTCGACTTACAATGCATTTTGGAAAATCATACCATTCATTACTACCACCTTCGTAAAAATTTTCAGCAAGAACTACGTGGTGTTCAATGTTACGCCTCGTCGACACCTTCGAATGAGTGCTCTGACGAAGAGACTCTGTTCTACTGTTGAAAAAAATAAAAAAATAATAATAAAAAAAGACGTACGACGGATGTTTGACGTATTCGTATTTTCATCGATCCTTACCGTATGACATATTCAACTCTTCGTAATTTTTCCTAAACAATCCTTCTTTGGTGTTAGAAATGGTAAAACTGTTCCATCATTTATCGATATTTAACAATATTATTTACAGCACCTTTATTCTCTAGTGGTAAATTTATCCTAATCAATCCTGGTTTTGTGTTAGAAATAAATGCTAAAACTGTTCCATCATTTATGGATATATTATTTAACAATATTATTTACAGCACCTTAATTCTCCAGTGGTGAATTTTTCCTAAAAAATTCTGATTTGGCGTTAGAAATGTCAAAACTGTTCCATCATTTTTCGATATGTAATTTAACAATATTATTTACAGCACCTTTATTATATACTAGTGATTTTTTTCCCTAAACCATCCTGATTTTGTGGTAGAAGTGCTAAAACTGTTCCATCATTTATCGATGTATTATTTAACATTATTATTTACAGCATCTTTATTCGTTCGATGGTGCGTTTTTGGCCTCGTGATCTCTTGTGAAATGTTTAGAAATGTTCCTTTTTTAGCCGTTGTAAAGTGGAGCTTTAAATGTAAAGAATCTGTGCATTAATCAATGTGCCAGGCTTCTTCGGTTTCCATGTACAAATCCAACGTTCATCTATGTTTTTCTGATCCTTCTAATGGACAAAATAATCTTACAGTTCCCAAACATTACTTAGGGTTTTGATATTTTACATTTTTTTCCAATTTTTTTTCTCTTCGAAAACTGTGTGTGACCTCCCGTCAATTCATTAGAAGTCGGTTCACGGGATCACGTTTTTTCTGTCCTTAAAAATTCATCAGTCTCTTCTTGAAACTTCTCTGACCTTCGCACGGGAAGGAAACTTAATCGATTAAAGTTATAACAGAGAAAAGGCAGCTCTACATTGTAGAGCTAAATAGACCTTCGAGGATGGTGGTTGTTTCTGGAACAAAAAAAAAGGATTATTGAAGATTGTCCTTCTGAATGGGTTGTCTAATTCATGCTTATCATGGAAAATACTGTAATTGCATTTTAATGATAATCTTGTTCTTTTATGGGATAAAAGGCTTGTTATTTGCATAATTTGGACTAAACCTGCAATTAGTTATAATCAATATTCACCTTTTATTGCACTGGGAATTTGTTTGCAATCACGATATTTTTCTGTGAAAAATAGAAAAAATATTGTTTTAACCTTTAGACAATATTATCATGATAAGATATATTCACACATAATCATACGTACCTATAAAAATTTTACGTGTACAAACTCACACACTCAGTTGCAAATATGTTTGTAGCGATAGAAACATGTAAACGAAATTAATTTTTTGCGGTGCATTGAGACGTTAAAAACAACACATTTATACTTTTAAGTAATTTATTATTTTTATAAAAAATAATAAATTACTTAAAGTGTGATTAAGTTTAATTAAGTCATTTTTAAAAATGTATTAAGTTTATTAAAAAATTAACTATAAAAAATTATTTTTTTTACAAAACTATTTTTAATTTTCAATTTTATTTATAAAAAACTTTATTTTTATTTTAAAAAAATTGCGAACGCTCATAGCAATATAAGACGACAATATCAGAAAAATGCTTAGAAATAGCTGTCTTTGTAAAGAAACAGTTATTTCTTGTTGTTTACAATAGAGCAATTTAGTCTGCTAACAATTTTAAATGAATTTGAATAACTATTTAAGAAAAAAAATGATTGCCTTTTTGATGAATGAAGATTAAAGGAATTTAGTAATGAGGGTAATAGCACAGAAAAAAGTTTCAATAAAATTTTTCATTAAGCTGATTCTGATGTGCGTGTTCAAATACAATTAATTTTTCTATTCATAAAGTATTTTAAAAATTTTCTAAAATATTTTATTATACCAAGAGAAACATCAACAGAATTAATAGACTGATTTTTATACTTGTTCTTAACCTGTGTGTTCAATGTGTGCTCGAAAGCTGATGATGCCAGTAAAAAGCGAATCAATTTTACTCATAATCATTTTTTCCCTATAATTGCTGAGTTTTCTCTTACATTGCTTTCTATATACCTTTGTATACTCGAAAAACAAATATTATTGAAAAAATAATAAGTAGTATGATTTTTCAAGGATATTATTTGTTGTAACATGTAATTTGGGAAGCAAATGCATGTTTAAACACAATTGAATTTTTCCATAATAATTATTTTGAAAATGTCTAAAACGTATTTATATATCGAGAAAAAAGTTTAGAATATATTGACAGATTTTCATACTAATACTTCTATTAGAAAATTTAATTTGAAGGTAAAGAAAATGCGATCTCCTAGACTTCACCTTTCTAGTTCAGTCCTAATTTTTCCTCTCCTCAGATTAGGGTTAAATGTAGGGGAGAGAGTTTCTAAGAAACTCTCTTGTTGGCTAAAAGTAAGGCTTTAAAATAACCTTTGTTAGCATTCTACAACAGCGAAAGCATTTGCAAACAACCAAAATGTGAAATCAAACATATTTTATTCAAATGCCTTCCGCCACCTCTACAAGCATAAATATGAATCAGCATTCCCGAATTTTAAATTCTAATTCCAGTTGCGTATCTGGGCCGTGATGCTCAGAACAGCTTCATTCGTTGGTTTTGCGAAACATTCTTGAAAAGAAATCGATCGCTTACAAGGTCATCATGATATTGGTCACAGAATTTGAAGAAGTTTTTCACGGCATAAAATTCAGAAAAGAGAAGATATGGCATAAATAAAAACGAAGCTTGTCGTGAAAGGAATAGGTTTTTGTAAGAAGAATTGCTGACTTCGAAGTATTGTTATAATCAGCATGCGATATAAATTCTTCGCAATTCACATAGGAAGTAATGTACGTGGTGATACGGTAAATTAACTGAAGAAACTTTCAGAATCTTCTCTTCTTATGTGTACTTAGAATATTCATCCAAACAGCTCGATAATGCACATCCAAAAATAAGAACTGCAATAAAGGATCAACAGCTTTCATTATTTTTTTCAGGCAGTAATAAATTATCCCTCTTAAAAATTCTCATCTGTATATTTTTAAAAAAATTAGGTACTTTTACATACATTTCAAACAATCATGCATCTTTGATACGTATTTAAAAATCATGCATATTTTTTTTTCGTACAGAAGCCCATAAAAAACGAAAATAACTATTAAATAAAAATGTTTCTGTCAAAATGCGATGGAATCAGTCAACTTAATAGTTTCTAAACCAAAACTCAAGCATCCAATCAGAGACAAAATGAATTTAAAAAAAATAACTATAAAAAGATGGTGAATAGATGGAAGGGATCTGTTCTCAGATTGCATAACAAGTTTCTGAATTTAAATGGAGAAATGGTTGACTTTTATCTTCAAATCAACCAAGCAGTAACTGCGCATTTACTTTCATTCATTCTGAAGTAATTTATCATTACATATTTAATCTCTTCAGATCAGTTCCTTCCTGGGATGAGAAATCAATTTATATCGAATATATTCTAGTTGTAGCTGAAAACGTACCGGTATAATCGTGAGCATATGTAAAATTAAGATTTGTTAAAAAAAACTAATTCAATTAAAAAAAACTTTTTAAATGATTATGCACTTACAGGAATTCTGAACCTATATTATCTCTTCGGGGGGGGGGGGGGACCTCGAAACGAGAATGAGAGGCTACCGGTATGGTGGTTGTATCTCGCCACTCTTTAAGGTACACTAAGAAGTGAGGATTAGGATCCCATCGTTTACGGGCGTACTTCCGACGTGAAGGGTGGCACCGTAGCTGGTGATGGCCCTTAGCACTCAATCACAGTTTCCGCCAGTGCTCTTGTTGTGGTTGTACGGTCATTCAATTTTTATGGTTTATTCCTTATGCCTATGGGTGAGTCGGACAGTGTGTTATGACTTATTAGCATATATTTCTTCTTATCAGAGAATTTGAAATAAAGTGAATGACAACTTCTGCTAAATTTATTCCCTATAATTTCATTGGAAATAAGAGTTGAAATGCTAAATTTTTCGAATTAAAAAAAATCTAAATATAATTACTCTACTTTACAATTAATTACACAGTTTTTATTTCTTGCATGTTTTATTAATTTTTGGAACTTCTCTTCTGTATCATGTGATCATTCTTCTTGCATTTACACCCCTTTTGTCTCTGTACTTTGAAGCATCTGGCACGAGACTTGCATTTCTGGAGACTCAATTTTCTTCTGCCTTTTTTTAATTATTTTTTTACAGGTAGAGCAAAAGTTTTTTTTACAATTATATTTATATTGTCAAGAACAAATGCTACTCAATTCATATTAAAATTTCTACAGATGTTTGCGAATAGCGTTCTTCCAGTTTTTAAAATGATTGTGCATCTTCTTGTAAAGATGAATTATGAAAACCGATTTTTCGCTCAGAATTTCATAAGTAAAAAAAAAAGCATTTGTTCATTAACAATGGCAACATTTTAATAAGTATAGCGCTTTCAATTATCATCTGATTTTTTAATTAGAATAGCAAATTAAGGAGCTCATTTAAAATCTTGATTTTTTAAGTTAGGTAAAACGTTAATTATTTGATGGGTGGTGACATCAAAAAATTCGTTTATAAAATTAATGTTCGACGCCATATTAATCATAATGATGAATAATGAGATATATTAAAATCTATAAAGAGAAAAGATATTAAATATCTTTTTATTTGTCTCAGGAAAACTAAGAAATAATATTTCTTACGGAAAAAAAAACTAAGCAATGGTTTAAAGAATTAAAGAAAAAATTTAATGATAAGAGAAATTCTGGCTGAATTTCTAGAAGTTAAAATGCTTTATTGATATTTTAATCAAATTGAAATAATTATTTCACAATATCACACTTTTATAACTTTATATATTTAATAAGAAATTAATTAAAATTATAAATTATGAATATTATAAAAAAACAAAAGTTTAATAAAAGCCCATTCTTAGAATAGAACTGTTACTTAAGCGAAGTAGATAAATTTCTGTTTTGGCTGAATATTAAATATATCATTTGAAGTGTGAACATAGAATGTCTATAATTTGAGAATTTAGAATATTAATAAAAGCTAATTTACATCACAGAGAAATTTATATAATATGGATATAATGCAGAGATTATAATCCCAGAACTATTATTTTTTAAAATTTCTAACAGAAAATTTATTCAAAAAGAAGAAAATTCACCAAAATATTAAGGGCAAATATTTTTATAATAAATTATAATCTCTCTATATATAATCTCTCTATATATACTTTGTATCCTTTTAAAAGAAAGTCACTTTTTTGTCAAATATTGAAATATTTTGATGCTAATGAGAAGAAAGAGAATTTACTCTGAAAAACTTGAAATAGTTTGCCGAAATATTTAATTGAATAATTATAGCACAGAAAATCTGAAGATTAATTTTGTAATCTCCAAGATCATTATCTATCTACAATTGTATGATTTTGTGAAAGAAATTTGTCTAATGATATTATTAAACAGCAGAAAATCTTTATTTCATTTAAACTCTAGGGGAACGATACTTTGAAAAAATTATATCAATCGCAATTTTTGTTACATATTTCTGTTTCACAACCATGGTTGCTTAAATCTCACGACATTTTAGATGAAAAAGATCACATTTCTTCTACAAGAAGGCGAGTCACGTCGGATTTTGATTTGATTTAAATATATTATTGTTTTAGCTTCTTTATTTTCTCTAATTTCTCAAACTAAAATACACTCAGAACACTTTGAAAAGAGGATAAAGATGCTCCGGGTATTATGGTTGGATTTCGTCATCATGGAGGGTACACAAATTGGTAGGGGTCTGACTCCTCCCATTGATGACGGGACGTTCTGCCTACGAAAAGGGATGTACGGTAGCTGGTGATGGCCTTTAGGACTCAATCACAGTTCTTTCTAATGCTTCTGGTACGGTGGTCCAGTCATTCAATTTTTTTAGTTTATCCGTGTGCCTTCGGACGGACGGACAGTCACTGATATGACTTCTTTAACTAAAAGTCAGAAATAAATAAATTTCATCAAAGTCAGAAAATGACCACCACAGTAGTTTGGAAGATTCCTAGGGATCTTTCTTATCGGTTATTTTAATATTGTATTAATTGGGAAAATTTTAAATTCTAAAGAGTACTTGGATAGTTGATTGTTATTCAGGAGTGTCGGTTCCAAGATTATTACAGTAAAAAGATCCATTAAGTTTTTGTTTTATGAAATATTTTTAAAATAAATTTAATTCAATTCATTAATATTCAGAATGTTTTGAAGATTTATGTATTTTTCTATCTTTATGATTTAATGGCAGTTTAGAATTGCATAATTACGAATCAAAGAAATATAGTAATAGGGCTTATCTTGGGATACAAAAAGAAAGAAAATAAGACGGGATAGAAATAAAGCAAATTTTCTAACAAATGAATTAGATTATTTGAAATAGATAAGGAATATTTTAACCTGTTGTTGGAAATGTTAAGACTTCAGTTTGTCAAGAGGTCTTTTTGGTGGAGCCAGCTGTCAATCATGTAAATACCACGTGGTCTCAGTATTTATGCTAGATATTTTCTTCTTTCAACAGAAGAGAACTTGAATATCATGTACTATGTTGGATGTGATCACGACACTCTGTCAAATATTATGGCATGCCTATCTCTCCAGCCTATTGCACATTGTAACTTCTTGGATATAATATACATATTAATATTGAATTGTCCTCTAATGCGTAATCACGTGCCTTTTGTTTACTAAGACATTTTAAGTCTAAATTTGCTGATGTTACGTTTGTGTTACCAATAAACCTTAAAATGACAAACCTGCGTCTTCAAGGTATTTAAAAACCAGTCACATATCTTCACTATTAATTTAATTATTGAAATCAAAGACCGAATAATTTTTCTAAAACACCTCGTAATGATGATATTTTAAACTACATTTTTCTATCATTATTTTGTTATTCGAATGTATTCTTTAATTATACGGCAGATATAATGCGTTCAAAAGTCATGACTAATGCAATGCACGTATCAGCAAAAATAGTTACTCAAATTACTACAACTGAAAAGATAGAGAATTATTATATTGTTAAAAGATGCAGAACTTAAATTATTAAAAAAGGTGTAAATAAGAAACAGAAATCTGAAATCGACGATCGCAAATTTTAAGTTATCTTGTGAAAAAATTATTATTTTTAAATCCTTATTGGTCTTAATTAAGTCATTAACCAGCTTAAACCGGTTGTAAAAATTAATACCGGCAACAGCAATTCATCCTTTTAAAAACACATCTGCTTTCTATGTATCATACATAATAGTAATGCAATACTAGTAAAATTAGGTAAGAAAATATATGCGATTTAAATATGTTGGTGAATATTGACAATTAACCTTTATGCGTTGCATACGCGATTTCGAGCTTCAATTATTCCTTGCCTTCGATTATTTAAAAACCCTAACGAAAACAACATAAGGTTCTCACAAGATAAAAACATCGATTGATTTTCCAGTAAAAATTCTTTTAAATATTTTAAGAAACCTTTAACAATGTGCACCAATTAAACTAAACTAATTGCCCCTTTTAGTTGCTCTGCGATTAACATTATGAATTGCAAATCTTTTAGAATGATTTTTGTGTAATACATGTCTGTATTTATAGAAAATATCCAGTAAAACAATAACGTGTTAAACCAACATCCTGGCATTAAGGGAGCACGTCTTCCCCGGGAGCTTGGCATCCTGGGTTCGAGTCCCGGCTTGGGCATGATTGTTCATCTGTGTTCTATCTGTAAGGTGAATGAATGTGCCTCCCTGTAAAAAGGGGTTGGGCAAGCGACTGTGATGAGTGAGTAGTCAAGTCCTACTCTTGGCCCTATTTGGCGCTACTTGAAAACAAAAGACGTTCCTTTCGGCTTCAAACTCGTTGATACCTCGGTGAAGTTGTCCATGGCAAGTGCCACTAATAACAACAATAGCATAAGGTATTAAAAAACTAGTGTATAGTTTTTAATTAGAAATCTCTTAGATTAAAAAAATGGAAAAAACTTCGCTGGTTCACAATGAAATTCAAAAAGACCTCCGACGCTGGAGTTGTTGATGACACGACTTCTAGTCTTTTTGAGAGAAAGAAAGAAGACCTCAGTGATTGACAGGATTAATTGCATCAAATGCTAGAACATCCTTGAAATTCTGAAGGCCACTGAGTTCTGTGAAGAATCTTCTCTGGACTCCAGCATTATTGATGATTTCTCATAACTTTATATATTAAAAAAGGAAGGATGACAAATTATTTAATTCCTATACTGAAAAGATTACTCATTTCGACATATGATCGAAGTATTATGCACGTCAGATAAATTGATAAAAAGTAATATTAAACGTAAAAACTTGTCGCCAGGAGAAACTGCGCGATATTTTTGGAATGAAATATCTTAGGTAGTAACAAATACTAAACAATTGGTATTTAGAAGTAACAAATAATATTTAAAAAAAGTAAAATTAATTCCTACTTAAGTCAAGAAAAGAACATTTTATTTTAGTTACTTTGTATTAAATAATTAAATATAATAATGTATAATAATATGACAGAATCATTATAAGTTAACAAAAATTAACAATATTAAGTTATTATTAATAAAATAGAAAGCGAATTACTGTCTGTCCATAAGGAGATCTCTGGCCGACAGTCGTCTATGTTTACGGCGGGCGTTATAGAAACAGGTTACTGCAGGAAGAGTCCATTTCGCAGAGGTAGAAATTCATTCAAGTTTCTTACGTTGGCGCGTTTAGCGACTAATTGGCGGTATTGATATATTGCCTTTAATTTTCGAAAGCAAATTCGAAAAATAATTCATTGGGCTGAAAATCATTTGTGTACTTGGAATTTGGAAAATATATATTATTCCTGTTAGAATAATACAGAATTTCCTTTCTGATTAGTGCAGAAAGAACAGAGTAAATCAAATAGAAAAAATGAATAATTATTTATATGTCTAACGACTGCACAAGAAGAAGAAAAAATTCAGTAGAATCCAGCATGACAAAAATTTAATTTTCATTTTATTTGTTTTAAATTTATGTAACTACTTAAGATCAAATTCTCCGCAGCAAACGCGAAGTAATCTGTCTAATTCAACATAAAAATAATGACATAATAATCGTAATTATTTCATAATTTTTATAAAAGGTTGCTTTTATTCTGTTACAAAGTAAAATATCAATTGTTAAATATGCTTAAAACCTCTCCAAATAGTTTTTTTAATAAATGATTTTCAGCCCAGTGAATTATTTTTCGAATTTGCTTTCGAAAATTAAAGGTAATATATCAATACCGCCAACTAGGCGCTAAACGTGCCAACGTAAGAAACTTGAATGAATTTCTACCTCTGCGAAATGGACTCTTCCTGCAGTAACCTGTTTCTATAACGACCGTCGTAAACATAGACGACTGTCGGCCAGAGATCACCTTATGGACAGACAGTACTTGTAATTTTCCTTTCTGCCTTTCGACGAGTAGTAATCAATTTTAACCCTTTGCGGTCCAATGTCGAGTGTGACTCGACATTCAAGACTGCATAATTTTGACGTTTTATTTATTTATTTTTCAAATTTAATAGTTAAAAATGCCTACATAATTGTTAAGAGAAGCAGATTAATTTTTCAAAGAAATTCCACTTAAATAATTATGTATATTTATTTTTTATAGCAATAAACAAATCTTTGTATTAGGTGAATAATTTCGCATCTAATTATTTTTCGGAGTGCAAAGGGTTAAGGTTAGGTAGGAGAAGTGACCAACAATCGCTGAAAATGATTTTAAGAAAATGAACCTAAAGATTAAAATTTCTTCAATTTTATTTTTTGAGAAAAATTCTTCTTTTTAACTACCAAGCTACAACTACTAACTCACGCTCGAAAATCCTTTGGGTAATATGTATACTTGAAGGAAAAATGTTCAAATATTTATCAAAACATAATTGATTTTTGTAGGAATTTAACTCGCATTCTTCACCTTCAGAAGAAAAATACTGAAATCCTCGCCTTCTACCGATTGAGCTACTCCTCGTGGAATTCAATACACATTACAAACTACTAAAACACTATTTAAAGCGTCAACAATTAATTAAATTAAATTAGTTAAATAATATTTGAAAAAATTGTATTAGCATCGGGTGT
>JAOUZG010039747.1:35058-51399 GCA_026289955.1 Argiope argentata
AGAGAGAGAGAGAGAGAGAGAGATTGCAAACTAATAGTAGGAATTGAAAAAGGAAAACCAATTAAAAAACCTTTTTAAATCTTCCTTTTAATCAAGGATCTATATACAGAAAAAGGTGCTACATTCGAATAGTTATTGTATAAAATTAATAGCATTCATTCTTCACACTTATGCAAAAAATATTTTTTTCATTTTTAATATTGCTACATTTTACTTTTGGGGAAAATATTTGTAATGTTGTTTGAAGAAATTTTGTTATTCCATTTTTGAATGCTAATATTACAAGTGGCTCAAACATTAGAATAAATCAGTCACACAAAAACATGCGCATCTTAACGTGATTTTTCAATGTCTCAAAAGCAAAAGTCAACTACTTCAAGAGACATTTGTAGTACATTAAATCATATTGGATTAGTGAGTGAAGAAAAGAAAAGAATACACTTTATTAACTGTGACGAATAACTAGATTGAGCTATAGATTTAAAGGATAACAAAATGAAAAAGTGATGTAAGTAACAAACACCATCGTAAGTTAAACACTTGAGGACAAATACAATGATAAGTAGAAAAGAAAAATCAAAAATACAAACATGAGGAAGTTTCAATTAAAAATTATTCCTGAATCAAACTAAAAAAAAAACTGAAAAAAATATGTCTGCATCAAACAAAAACAATTATTTCGCAATCAAACGAAAAAAAATTCTGAATGAAACTAAAATAATAATAATAATAATTCTGAATCAAACTAATAAAAAGTATTTCGCAATCAAACTTTAAAAAAATTCTGAATGAAACTAAAATAATAATAATAATAATAATTCTGAATCAAACTAGTAAAAAGTATTTCGCAATCAAACTTTAAAAAACTTCTAAATCAAACTAAAATAATAATAATAATAATAATTCTGAATCAAACAAAAAAAGATACAATTTGTGATTTATGAGTGATCCTTTATAATTTACGTTGTGTTATTGTAATTTAGCTTATATTGAAAGCTATAATTTATTGTTTTAATTTCTGGTTTTCTCTAAGGCTTCAATTATAGGGGAATTTTGGAATGCGATGGGTAGACAATATTGTTGAAAAAAAATCAGAACTCTGACAAAAAAAATCCCTTGTTTGAATTTCTGTCTGGGGGTGATTTTTAAGAAATTCTTCAGGATAGATTCATAATTTTTTTCTCTTTTTTCTTGTTTTGACTTAAAATATTTACTAATTTGGTTAGAAATGATATAAGTAGGAAGCATTACGGAATATAAATATAATTTATAAAAACTTGCTCTTCTGGTATTATGTCTTTTTTGTATTGGTGTTTTTCAGACTAAAAGATTTTAAAATTGTAGGTTCTTCAAAATCTCACTACCACATTTTTTTACATGAGAAAGATAAATTTATTGCATATTACTTGAGCCATAACTAATTGGAATCCTTTTAATTCGAATTCATTTAATGCATGATTTTTCTGAAGTCACTTGTACTTTTTAATGTTCACACATAATCTAAAATAAAAACTCCTTTTGATTAATAAAAAAATAAAAATTATTTTAAATATGAGGAAATGATTACTTTTTTTCCAAATTGTTTTATAGGTTAGTTTATTTTAGGCCTTTCTTTCAGAAAAAAACAGGTCTGGTGGTAAGGTCTTGGCTTCGGAACTGGAAGGTTTCAAGTTCGTGATTCCACCGAAGAACCGTCGTGTATTATGGTCTATTCAGACAATTATCTAAAAAAAAGAGACAATTTAATAAGAAGGGATCTTTATGAGTCTAAAATTACTGTATTTCCTTAACTTCTCCCATTTAACATATGTGTACTTGATGGGATGGCTCCTTAAACCATTCCAGATTTATGCCTATTCGGCTGAAAACAAGATGTAATTTAGCAAAAAAATTCAGACTGGAATGTGATGACTTTATGTCCAACTGTGTCACCTGAATACTCTCTCTTTTGATAATAATTGTGTGCATTGACAAGAAGAGGGAATTTAGCAAGAAAATCTGGCCAAAAACATGGGAACCTTTTGGTCAAGAATTTTTGCCAAACAAGTTATCTGAATCGCCACCCATTTAACGTATACGTTTTTCATGGGAGATATTTGAAGAAATACCAGATGTGTACCTATTTAGCCAGCAACAAGAGATAATTTATCCAGAAAATCCAGCCAGGGACATAAAAACTTTCTTCTAAACGGCAGCTAAAGGAAACTTGCTCTTATGCCAAAGGTGAAAGCCCAACGTTTTGACTTCCATGCTTTTCAACGGTTAAACATTATAATAACTAATCAATATATTTTCTATAAGATATGAAGATCCCTGCTTCAAACATCTTCCATGAGATACGTATATGTTAAATAGGAGGATATTCAGAGAATTTACTTGGCAAAAATTGTTGGCCGAAATGTTCCCATTATTCTGTCCAGATTTCCCTGGTAAATTTTCTCTCCTTGTCAGCTGAATAGGCACACATCTGGAAAGATTTTAGACGTTATCTCATGACATCCAGATGTATAAAAAAAGAGCGGATTTGTTGTTGTTGTTACCAATGGCACTTGCCATGGACAAGCCACCCACTGATACAGCAGTAGATTTAAGCCGAAAAGGAACATCGCTTGTTTTTGAAGTAGAGCCAACTAGGGCCAAGAGTACGACTTAGCAACACGCTAACCATATCTGTTTTTACAACCCTTTTTTACAAGGGGGCACAGTCACACATCTCACAGATATCAAACAGAAGAATAACCATACTCAAACCAGGACTCGAACCCGGGACTCCCAAAACACGCGGAAGACGCGCTACCTCTGTTCCAGAAAACGGGTTACGGGTTTAGGTAACAGTTGACCATAAAATCCCCGCATTTAGTCTGGATTTCTTTGTGAAATTGTCTCTTGCTTTCAGCTAAATAGGCACGAACCTGGAAGGGTTTCAGGTGTCCTTCCACCAGGTACAGATATGTTAAATGGGAAAAAGAAATAATTAACATTAAGTTATCTCAATCTCCTCCCATTTATTATATATGTATATTATGGAAGATGCTTGAAACTGTTTCAAATGTGTGTATATTTAACCAACAGCAAGAAACAATTTAGCAAGAAAAATCCAGTCAGAGACTTAATAACTTTATAAGTCCAAGCGATGGCTAGGGGAAACTGGCACCTATGCCAAAGATGAACATCAACAATTTGACTTCCATGCCTTTAAACAGTTAAATATTTAAAAAAAACGCCTGCAACTTTTATGAAATGGTAATTATTTTTTTTAAGCATGGCCATCTTATCGACCCATTTTTGTAGCGAATGTATTTCGACTTGCTACCTTTATTTTTATATCTTTGATACCAGTCAAGTGCCCTCAGGTAGAAATTCACAAAAATTTCGAATTTGACATCGTGAGGCAGTTTCGTAGCAGATCGATGCCTCCTCTTCCTTCGGACGGGCGCGATATTGATCACCTATTTTGAAAGAGATTTTCCCGACATAAAAGTCGGAAAGTGGTGCTTTTACGTCAATATGTGTCAAGAGGGTCGCGTTCGGAAAGAGAGATTCGATTTTGATAAAGGGTAATATTTCAAACTCACAGGACGGCTTCTCGAGGTTCAACAACGGAATACAATTTTTATTGTTTCCAATGACGGTTTCTGTTTTAGGATGTTTGATTTTATTGAAACATTCTGCATTTCTGATCATCATAAAAGTTTGTGAAATTCTTTTCTTTGTTTATCCTTCGACGTTTTTACTGTAATGCAATCCGTTTTTATGTTAGGATTACTGTAAGCAGATCTCAGGTTATAGCTCTTTTCATTTGGAAGCCGGCGTTTAGACACACAGCGTTTTCGAACTTAATTTATTTGACGAAATATACCGTTAGTTTTCTAAACCTGTAAGAAGCTAAGGGTTTTATGCAAAGAAAGATTTGAATAGATATTTGAGGCACCGAAGTAACAGCTTGACAGTAGATAAAACTTAGTTCCTCTTAAAATAAAAATTGCAAATGAGTGCCACATTTGGTCAGTTTCTATATTTGTATTAATAATGCCCCTGAGTTTCATTTCTACTCGTAAATGAATTCTTTGCTATATTTATCAAATTTAAAGAAGCAACGATGGAAAATTTGATCCAGTTATTTGTTCATTTTTTATAAAATGGAACCGTGTCCTTTATAATGTTACGAGATGCATTATAAAATGAGCGTCACGTATTGAATGAAGAAACAATAAAATTAATTAAAACTTAATTCCATACGAAAGCTATCTGAAATCATAAAAAAACTATTAAAAATCTAGCATTTATGAGCCCTGAAATATATACCTGATTGTGTTAAAATAAGCATCTCAAAGTAGTTTAGTTTATAGTTTAGTTATATTAACGTCCCAGAGTAAATAAATACAAGGGCTATTTTGGAACGGACCTCTTAATTTTGAACAGAGATCAAATGACGAGGGCGATGACTGAGCTGAAACTCCGCTCTCCCCATCAGTAGAAGAGCGTTTGGCTTGACAGATTTAACATGCAACAGACACCTCTCCCCCTTTACACGACAAATCGGGTCTCAAAATGGGTTCTCGAACCTTACGTTTCACGAGCCGAGACCTTACCAGTAGATTTTATTAAGTAACGTTCGAGGAAAGTTTTGATCATTAAGTGCTTGTACAACTTGTCATAAGGTAATTCATCAGTGTATTCTATGTTTGAAATTAAGACTCATAGTGTCTAGTTAACTAATGAGCAGTCTACCTAAAGACATAGGTTTAGCTGATTTTCTTTTTAACTGTACCTGTGTAGATATTTGTGTTGCTAATCCATTTAAGATTGAATATAATAATCAAAGAAAGAATTCATAACATAAAATGTATGCATGTGCATTTATGGGTTTAGTAACTAAGGCCACTCATTTCAAGATTTTTTCAGACTTGACAACTGAGTGTTTTATAGCTTCTTAAAAAGATTCATTTCGGGGAGAGGTATGAGTGCAAAGTTAAATTCCAAAAATTCAACTCATTTTAAGAGTTCCAATAGAATATTAAAACTTTTCTTGAGTTAGTAAAAAATAGCGATGAAATTCTAATTATTGACCTTTAGAAGGAATATATTGGAAAAATCTATCCCTATCCTTTCTTTAAACAGGACATTTAATTTCTTTTGACTTTGGGAGACTTCTGTCAAATCATTCAAATTTCATTTCTTTAGAGTTATGAAATTTTAACTTTTGAGAAAAATTTTAATATTGGCAATCAAATAGAGATAATCTTGAATTAGCGCTCTCTCCACCCATTATCATCCAATGTAGATAAATTTGGAGTTTTGACACCTGCTCGTTTCCTTATTAATAGACCAAAGAATGCGATCATCGAACCTGATTTAATCAGTTTTAACCCTTTGAGGTCTGATAAATAATTAGATGCAAAGTTATTCACCTAATACAAAGATTTGTTTATTGCTATGAAAAATAAAGACATATAATTCTTTTAAGTCGAATTTCTTTGAAAAATTAATCTACATCTCTTATGGCGATCAGGGACTCGTAAAATGACTTTTTGCAATTCTCATTTGAAATTTTACAGGCAGTAAGAGTAACCCTATAGGGTATTACATACGGAATAATAAAGCATTATATTCATTTATTTATGAGTTAGGGGTGTTAATATAATATAATATAATATAATATAATATTATCGATAAATAACGTTAATGGAAAATGTACCAGGCGCTCGAAATTTGTTCGAAAACGCTTCATTTTTTATTATTACTTAGTCTAACCCTTTTGAAAAGAAAGTTGGGATTAGTCTTGAAGTCTGAGTATGAAATATGAAAATAAACCAATGTAATAACTCAAAACTACTTAAAATTTTTTAAAAATTCAGTAGTAAAGATATTTGAACAAAACATGTGAATTATTATTAACATATTACATGTATAGATGAATGTTTAAAACATGTCAACGGGAAGAGGAGAAGGTTGGTAAACTTTTTTTCCAGTCCATCCAATCAGAATGTAAACACGTGACTCAATGTGTCGACATACATTTGTTTTCTGTCATTTCTGTGTGTGTTTCTAATGTGTGTGTTTAATAAAGTATGCATGTAAAGTATGTTTATAAAGTATGTAGTTCATTTGGAAAGTTTAAATATTAGTAAGGATAATTTATCAGATGAATTTGGTACGTGAGGAGTAAACAATGTGAATCCTCGAAACAGTCCAAAACACTCAAAGAGGACTCACCAAATATCAGTACTCTAAAGATAGACTTTCTTCATCCGATATTAAATTTTCGAACTCAATATTCCATTAACCTGAGCACCTTTGCTTTATAACCCCCATAAAAGGTCATTGAATATTATAAAAAAATACCAAAATTCGGGTACAAAGGAAAAATACACCAAGATTATAAAATATTTGGGATCCTTCTTTTTCGTTTTCCATTCGTTGATTGTCGATCAAGACCAAGTGTCATTGATCGCATATCAAGTATACATTAGAGTTATCTGTAAATTCACCTACCTTATCCGGAAATAAACTGTGCTGGGAATAATATTACTAATTCTTAACGATATGAAATAAAAAAGGAAAATTTAGCACATGTTTGCCATTCATACTATCTCCTATGGGTTGGGTTAAAGAGAGGTAATGACAGTCTTCAAGAGGCCCAGAGGTCAGTACATTCCCGTTGTCTACTGCGATCTTTGGATCTGAAGTTGAGGTCTGCTTAAGTAGTATTAGTCAAATGGTAGGAAAGGGTGGGGTGGCGAGTGTCAGAACTCATTGTGATTGGCTGATTAATGGTATGGAGTGAGGGGGTATGCTACCTTCGGATTTAGAGAAATCATTGCAGGGGAATAGAACTAATTTAATAGTTATTAACAGTTTTAAAAATCAACAATATATTGAATTAGAGATCTTTTAAGTCTAACTAAGTAGAATATTTCTGGGTCAACTGGATTTAGCATTAGGGGTGTATTTAGGTATATTTAAGACTGCTTCATTTCCATTATTGCCCAAATTTTCAATAAAATTCATTGAATGTTTTTTTAATGAATTTTTTGAGTTGTGGGCAGGATTTGTACGTATCTGTGCTGGACATATACCAGTGCATATTGCATATTTTTCTAAATAGCTCATTTTGTTGTCCCTCTAAATTTCTTAGATAAGCCTTGGCAGCATGTTCACACACTGAGCAAGTATATGTTAGTACTGAACGAAAATAGGTCATGTAAATAAGTATCTTAGTTTGCCTAGTCATTTTGAAGTCTCGAAAGATTAAGGGAAATAATTTATGAGTTACGTCTCGAAAGTGACTTAGCAGTATAAATTTAATGTGGTTCCCAAGTTTTTTTTCTATTCTTATGTTCTTTCTATTCTTAGTACGACTCATAAATATTTACATTCCTTAGACCTAGGGATAATTTGACTTTTAATTTTAAGGTCGGAGGGGGGTTAGTTTTACAACTATTTTTAGTAAGGAATATAGCGTCAATTTTAGCTGTATAAATTTCTATTTCCATTTTAAGGCGACCAAAGACCTTTACAATGACATTTTGCAATTTTCTCCTTAGCAATTTGAAATTTTACAGGCATTAAGAGTAACACCATAGAAGATGACACACACAATTTTAAAGCATTGTACTAATTTATTTATGAGTTGGGGGGTAAGGTTTAATATAATATAATATTAGCGATAAACAATGTTTATGAAAAATTTTCCTTGCGTTCCAAGTTTCATTATTTTTTTTAGCTCTCCAACTTTTATTATATGTACTGATTTTTTTAAAAAAAGTTAATGAAATTTTGAGTTATTACATTGGTTAATTTTGATATTTCCAACTCAGACTTCAAGATTAATTCCAACTTCTGTATCAAAAGTGTTGGAGTAAGTAATAATAAAATTTGGAGCGCTTTCGAACAAATTTGGAACTCAAGGAACATTTTTCATAAACGTTGTTTATCGGTAATATTATATTATATTAACACCCTTAACTCATAAAAAATATAATGCTTTAAAATTTTGTGTGTCATATCCTATAGTGTAACTTTTAATTCAATTGCCAAGGTGAAACTACAAAAAATCACTTTAAAGGTCCCTGGTCGCCTTAAAAAACAGTCCTCAAGAGAGTTGATGTGTCTATTTAGATCTATTATGATATAATTTAGATTTTCGTTTCTCTCTAGTATAAGTGTCATCAACACACATACATAACATAGCATTTAATTGTTTGGGTATGTCATTAATAAATGCATTCTACCTCTTACTAACACCTGGCATATTTATAAGTGTATGAGATGTGTCTCGAAAAAGAATCCTGCGATATCGGTGATGAGAATCAATCAGTAGGGTTACTGACTTACTTGCGTTACTTGGGGTTACTCACTTGATCAAAATTATATTCCGGAGAAGAAAACACTTGCTCACAAGCTCTTAAGTGTTTGAGAGCACGCCTATCTATTTATTCCTCAGCCTCGCCCCTTTGGCCTTGTTGTTTTACTTGCTTCTCTTCTCCTAACCGCCGTTGGCTATAGCCCAAGTTATGGGGGCCCTTTGTTGGTTCCGTCAATAGGAAAAACATGGCTCTCGATAATTTTAAATGACACCTTCGCGTGCAGAGGAAGAGGCTGATTAATTTCTCCTATGTAATTTTCTTAGAAAGATTCCCACCTTATCACCAAGTGTTTAATAAAGTGAATTAAATGACCGAGGTGATTAGAATTTCTAGTCCTTATCTATTCCGTTCTCTTAGCTCGTTTAATTTATTTATGGATAGATGAGATGCTATTACTCATACATAAGCAGCAGTAAATAGAAATCTTTTTTAAAAAAATTACTCAAAATTGGGTTGTGCTATATTTAATTCCATTTAATTAGAATTTGACGTTTAATGAACTCAAAAGTTTTTTGTAAAATGTATAAAAATCATTGGCAACTCTACCGTGAAATTGTGGATCTGTTACAAGTTTTCCCAGTAACAATTTGTTGCATCTGAATGCTTAGTAATGATAACTTTTGCATGCGTTTAAGAAAACTACTCGTTTTCTTAAGGTTTAATATATAGCTTGTAGAGCGTCTTAAATTCTTAAAAACTAAAATAATACACCAAGTATTTTAGAATTACATCGGCTTGAAAGATATAAGGTATTGGGATTTATAGCTACAAAGGCTTTTATCCCCGTACAACGGCTTGTTTATTCTTTAAACTTAACAGCATATGTTGCAAACCATTGCCAATTTCCCAAAAGTTTGCAATTAAGCGTCAGCTATTATATGAAAAAAATAAAAGTAATATTAATAAAAATATATTTATCAAAGAAAAAAATCGCTTGCTTTTACCTTTTAATAATATTTTAATTTAAAATAGTGGCAGCTATTAAATGTTTGAAAAGGAATCGTCTGCTAAATATCTATTAACAGGTTTAGATTAGGAAATTTACCGAACAATTAATATTTCTACATTTTCTTGAAGAACTGGTCTGATATAAATGGAAATCAAACCTTTAGATAATAACAAACTATGGAATAAATTAATATGATTATAGTTTCGAAAAAACATGAAAATTAGAATGACGTAATTATAGGAGCAAACGAAAAAAAAACATTTTGATGGAGATCACTGTAGTTTGAAGATAGTAGTGAATATAACTTTTGGCGTTTTATTCTGCAATAAAAACTACGACTTTTATGTACAAGATTTAAAGACTCCTTTGCTTTCTCTCCTATTCTTCTTAATTTATACAAGTTTTCCCTTTATATTATTCTGATGGAGTCAAAAAATTCATATATGATCCAAACAGATTTTTAAGTATCTTCTTGCTTTAAATTTTAAGATAAAGATAAATCATGTGACCACAAATTAAAAAATAAAACTAATATGAAATTAATTTTAAAAAAATCAATATGAGAACCTAGAGATCTGTTGTTATTGCACCATATTTGGATAGTGGATTTGTCGAGATCAACTCAATCCAGTTTAATCCATATGAGTAAACTTTTTAAGTTCTCAAAATTTTCTGAGAACCTTAAAAATCAAACATTGAATCTAATACTAATCTATCATTGCTGTATATTGAATGCAGTATAGTGCTTTAATGATAAAACTCATCTACGGATTATGGTCTATACAATTAATAAAGATTTTACTTTTAAAATCTGTAATTTAAAAGTTTATAAGGTAGTAAAAACAAAATTTTTTTCTAAGGAAAAAGATTCATGGATCTCATTTATATTTTAATTATCCTGTACTTAAACCAGCTGGAATGGTTTCCCAAAATCTTTCTCGCATACTTTCTAAAGGTGTTATATCTGATAATGTCTTGCAAGTCATTGGCGTGCAAGTGTTAAGAAAGATTAAATTTGATGTAAATTTAGCGTTTTTACTAAAACTGTCGTATTATTCTTGGCGAATTATTTGGCGATCAAACAATGGAATGCAGTTACAAACATCCCAAAATTGAATTAGTATTTTAGATGTGATTTTCCCGATTGATTGAAACTAAAGTTCAAACGCTTCAAATGCAATCACGAAATTCCATGTGGAATTTAATACATTTGCTCATTGCATTTTTAAAGAATGACATTTATATATTTCTGGAAGTACAGAATGGCAGACAGCCATCCCCTATTTGGAATTAATGAAAATTGATAGACGTCTACATTATAGTTGTATAATAAGTTTGAAGAATTTTATCCATATAACTCTTTTCGTTTAGTAGTTATAATATTAACTTACGGATTCATTCCAATAGTCAGACAGAGAGAATTCCTCTGTACAAATTTTTCATAAAATTATAAATAAATCTCAAAATTTGGTGTAAAGTTCGTACCGAATCAACGCAGTGCACCAGATTTCAACCGTCAGTCTCAAAGCGTTTCTGAGTTATTTTTATCCCTGGCAATCATCCGGGGGGGGGCACTTCGAAATCAGGAGGAGATGGTTCTGGCTTGGTGTTTAGATCTGGCCACCTTGAAGAATACACAAATAGGTGGTGGGTTGGCTCCTTCCAACGATGGCAGGACGTACTTACTACCGGAAGGGTTGTACCGTGGCCGGTGACGGCCCTTAGGACTCAACCACAGCTCCCACCAGTGCTATTGTTGCTGTGGTCCGATCATTCAGTTTTATGAATTATTACCAGTGCCTTCAGGCGCGTCTAAGAGCCGGATATAATTTACTCCAATTTTGTATCACCCCGAGATTGGCACCTCGAAAAGAGGATAAGATGCTTTCCGTATAGTGGTTGGGGTGTAATATGACTGTATTCCAGACAGAAAGACGGATATTTTCTAAAAATGTCTTTTTCGAACTCACAGAGGTTTAAAAGTTGTAGATTAGTCATAGTCTCGTTTTACAAATTTTTGGTCGAGTACTATACTTCCTGTGTACTACATATACGACAAAGTCAAAAAAGGGTTGCTTGTTTGCTCCTTTCAAAAATTATCCTTTTCCCTATTCAAATGCAAATGAAAGCATGAGAATTCATAAAATTGTGTCCATGGTGTGTTTCCACTCAAAAAAGGCCTAACAACTTCGATATTTTGAAGTGGAATATTTTCCGCTTATGAAAATCGAGTTATCTTCCAGTTTGTCAACCTCATGACACTTATTGAGAAAACAACATCGCTACTACTTAAATGCCAGGTAAACTTCTTTCAAATTAGGTGACCAACATCGCCTCTCTGTGAAGGAAAAGTGGGATGGATTTCTTTTTGAAAATACCTTACAACACCGAACAACTAAACTATAATAAATTCCGTTTTAAAGAACTCTTTTTTTGAAGTAATTATTTTGAAAATGTTTGGGACAATAACAAGTTCATATTTAAACAAATTTTTTTTTAAAAAAATCGAAATTAGAGAGTACATTTAGAGCTGTGTTTTATAATATAGTCCAGAATAAATGTAAGTAAATTCCTTATATTCAGGTTGTGTAGCAAAAGATTGAAACAATTAGAATAGAAGAAAAGAAAATGAAGAAAGAAAATCCACTTTCGTAAATTTCAAGTTATCATATGAGAACATTATTATTTTCAAGTCATTATTTGTATTAATTATTTTAAGTCATTAATTATTTGTTTTATATTTTATCTTCAAAGACATGCGCTCAGAACATCAGATGAATGTTTCATAGTCAACTTTACCTTTAATTCATACCAGACTCTCCGATCCTCCCGGAAGATCCTATAGATTTGAACCACTATGGGTGAGTGATTAGATCGCCGCAACAGCAACACTGGTGGGAATTGTGGTTGAGTTCCAAGGGCCATCACCGGCCTCGGTACAACCATTCCTGTAGGAAGTACGTCTCAACATCGATGGAAGAAGACTACTAGTATATTCTCTAGTGAACGTGATTCAACCACCATGCCGGAACCATCTCCTCCTCATTTCGTGGAGTCCCGGGGGGGATTCCTTAAAGGCTAAGTTTTTCAAATCCTAAAAAAAGAAATGGTATTTCAATAATTGTTGCATTGAAACTTACTGTGAACTGTTCCAAAACTTTCTCAATCCATAAGTCACTCAGTAATAATGATACGAAGAAACTGTAACAGCAACAGGGGGGTTATAAATGGCATACCGCAAGGCGTTAACTCAGATTTCTTAAGAAAATCTTCTTGTTTCGCATTGAGAAGATACTTAGAAAACCTCACATTTTCTCAAATTTTAATCTTTTGGCTTTGATTCTTTGTAGTTCCTACAAATTCTAATTGATTCAAAATCCAACACTTTAGAAAATTTGTAGGTAGCGGTAAAGAAGAAATTCAACCAGAGAACATAATCCAAGAGGCTAAAATGTAATTATTTTGGGAAATTTCTTGATAAATTGCCAAATAAATTTCTGAATTATGTGATGTAATTTTCAAAATATTTTGATACACAAAAGCATTATATATATTTTTCAGAAATAAAATTTTTTCCATGTATCTTCGTTTAGATTTTGAAACCAGGCGATTGTTTGACTTCCTTCATGAAGTAAATATTTCTCATACCTAAATCGAATTATACGTTCCTCTTCAAGGACACTAATGTGGAAGGCCCTCTACCCCATTCTGTAGCGGGAAACCTCTTCTAAATTACACTAATATCTCGTCCTATGACGGAAAGGAAGAATCGATTTCTTTTCCAAACTGCACGATGCCAAGTAGCGAAACCACCGTGAATTGCAGCTCTATATACTCGTACGCATTTATAATTAGGCTTTGAAATGTTTAGGAGAAATACCGATTCCTATTTGCGTTAGTAAATGAAAAGAAAAAATTATTCATCATGTCTTCGGTGCCTTTTGAATAGCAATTATTGGTTTAATATTAGGGTTGTGGGGGAAAATATTAACATCACCGAATACTTTGAAAAATGTTTCAGAAGCTACGAAATTAAAGTATCCCCATTTCTCGGAGGATTGTATTGCTGTAAGAGTAATGAGACGGCATTTTTGATTTAAAAATAAAGTAAAAACGGGTTAAATTTCAGGTTTTCGTTCGTCTTTGTTGAGTGGGTCAGTTTAATTGGTTGAATGCATCTTTAATATTTAACACTACACAATATTTCAGAATAGTTATAAAATGTTGTATTTGAAATAGATATTACTATTACATTTTCTAACTAGGCATTTGAATTAAAGGACTAACAAAATTATTACAAAAAAAATGAAGCAACAGTGTTATAAAACTTCTTTTTATATGACTTTTATATCCAATTTTTTATATATTCTTGGAAGAAAATCAGTTTTCATTTGCGATTTAATACGATTTTTAAACCCATTTTTGATATTCAGACATAGAAATTTATCTTAAAAAATAATTTTTAATACTTTTTATCATGTAGAACACGATGCTTCCGTTAGAGGTTTTTGAATAATTGAAGCTGAAATCACACAGGCGATGAACAAAGCATAAAAGGCAATATTCATCAACATCTTTTAATAGTATGTATATTCTACCCGTTTTTGCCATGTTTTCATTATTATTGTGCATGCTACTCTGAAAGCAGATGCGTTTTTAAAAGGTTGATTGGCTTTTACCGGTATTACATTATTATCACGTTTGCTTCTTTGACAGCATTTGTGTTTTTAAAAGGTTGATGTAACATGTATGACACGGTAGCTATTATTTCATCTCAAAATCGGTCGAGATCCAAATTTGGTTTCCTTTCCCTATATATATATATATATATATATATATATATAAAGTGATAGAGAACGATAGATAAGTTTCTTGGTTTATTTAACCTGGTTAATAACTGAACTTAATGAAGACAAATAATGGTTTAAAAATAATAATGGTTTTAATGGTAATAATGGTTTTGTTTTCGGAAAATAACTTGAAATTTGTAATCGTAGATTTCATTTTAAAAAAATTAATACTACAAGAGCTATACAAAACTGTTTAAGAATTTTATTTATTCCTTTCACAGTTCATAAAATAATTGATTGGTTTTTCTTCATACTTTTATGTTCAATGAGCCTGATGTATCGTGAGATTTTAGGCCACCTCAGATTCAGTGTCCATTAATTTATGATTCATATTAGGTTGCTCAGTTCAAACAGAGTTAATCAAAATTGTTTATTTTCATTATTGTAAGAAAATGATTAAGATATATTTATATTTTCCCACATGATGATATTTTTATAAATCTACTAGCTGACCCGGCAAACGTTGTTTTGCCATATAAATAATTTTCCAGTAATAAATAATTTCCTAGCATTCCCGCACCCGGCATTGCTCGGGTAATGGAATTAGTGGGGGATAACAGTGCTACGTGCACTTAGTTACGAAATTCCTCTATAATAATTACTTATTGTCTATAATTTTTTCCTAATTTTGGGAGGGTCCCGGCGCCCCTGGATTCCTTATATATATGCCCTTGTCCTTACCGATCCTTAAGGATGCTTTTAAAGTAGTTATTTTCTTTTCAAACGCAGGCCATCTACATTTTATTGTTATACCTGTGTTTAAGCAAGAACTTCTTTGTATACAACATTTTTTGGAGTTTTTTTTTTCTGTTGATAAATTCATTAAGCTGCTAAATGAACTGACTCGGGAGAAAGCTACATAAAATTGGCCGTTTGAAAAACATTCTCCTCTTAAATTGATCCCTGCTAATTTTAATATCTGTCCTTGTGACTTATTAACGGTTATTGCAAAGCAAACTTTTGCGGGAAACTGCACTCTTCTAAATTCAAAAGGATAGCCCGACGGAATTAGTGGACTGCGGGGTATTAAAACCAACACTCCTCGAGCACATCCAGTAATAATCGTAGCTTCGATTACATACTTATTAAGTCTAGTCATTCGTAGTCTGGTGTCATAGCATAATTTAGGTGGAGGAAGGTTTCGTAGTTGCATTACTGGTGTCCCAACTTTCAGGTGAAGTATGCGAGGTGGAAAAACTGGAATGAATTCATAAGACGCTTAATTTTTGCAGGATTGTTTTCAAAATTGATCAGGGTGTGCCAAAGCAATGCCAAATTATACAAAAAAAATTTAGTCTCATTTTTATTTATCAATGGATTAGATTTGTAATGTTGAAGAGGGAAACCCAATAAACGACAAAATAATTTTTAAATGCGCAATTTTCTATCAGATTTTTTCAATCTTTCACACGATTTTGAAAAATTTATCGAATTTTATGTAAAAAAAAATTGATTGAGTTATCTTGAAAAGTTTCGGCGTAATTCAATATTAAAGCGACATTTTGCCTCTTCGTTAAAAAATTCGTCAAAAATTCAGTTTTAAAAATTCGATTTTTTAAATTATATTGCAGAATACTATATCGTATTGCCTTTCAGGAAATATATTTTCTGTATTTTTCCAGCTAAGCGTCTATTTTACAGGGCCGTTCAAGAAATAGACCCGCCAAAATGGACCTTTTTTAAAAAAATCGATAATTAATTTTTGCGTCGACATTTCGTAAAATAAATTATATCTCCGTGGTCTACGATAAAAAGTCCATCCGATTCCACAGCGATATTGAGTATAAGTTGAACGGACGCGTAACGATGGCAATTTTAAAAACGCGGTTTTACTGGACGAAAAGGTACTCATGAGCGATCGCTTCTCCGGAAGGCCGGGTTTCACTCGGAAAGTAACTTTACAGGTTTTAATTTCACAGAAATTAAGGGGTTTTAATTAATTTCTCCTGAACTAATTGATATTTCGGGATGAAAAATAGATGTTGGACGATTCTCATAGATACCGGATAAGCACAAAAAATTTCATCAAAATCGGTCAAGCCGTTTCGGAGGAGTATGGCAACGAAAACTGTGACACGAGAATTTTATATATTAGATAAAATGAAATTTATAACAAATAAATCAGAAATAAGAAAAATTGAGCCAATTTTATTATGATAATATTGTTACAAAC
>JAOUZG010039747.1:56399-69341 GCA_026289955.1 Argiope argentata
ACATCCAGTCTTATATAGATGTTTTAAATACCAATATTGCTGGGGGGTTGAAGAAAAAAAAATTTAAAACGAATTTAAAAATTTCTGTGTATTTTTTCAATCTTTATCTTTAATAGTGGTTAAATTTCACATCTTAAATCTTCTTAAAAGTTTACAAATTGTACCAACAACTTAAGAAATTTGCACGAATATACCAGGTTTTCTTCGATATTACTTCGCTTACTTGATTGAGAAATTTTGATATTGATAGATTAAGATATTTTTGAAGATAATATTAAAACATTTTTTACATTTAAATATTTTAATGTATATAAAGTTCAGTTTGATAAAGGAATCAAAACTTGGTAAGCCCAAAGTCATAATCTAAAATGTGGTCAATGTTTACAAAAATATATCTTGGTGGTTTTAAGTAACTAATTAATACCCAAAACATGATCTATGACCAAAATTGCAAACATACCGTTTTTAAAAAAATCACATTTTATTGCGATGATCAATATAATAAATAACTTTTTAACTTCTAAAAGAAATTAATTAATTCTTTTTCCTAATTTTAAATTTTCTTGGAAAAAGAGTTCTTCATTTTTCTTACTCATTTTTCATTTCCAAATATTTTTGGAATTTAATTGCGTTGTTGAGATTTTAAATTAGAAAAGGGTGTAAACAAGTGAATTCCGGACCATATTTTCTCAAATGATGATGCCTCTGCTCTTACTTATATTTCGAATATTACAAAAAAAAATCAAAACATATAAGAGATATCTTTATCTTAGAAGATAAAGTTCGTGTATATAACATCTCTAACAAGTTTTTTGACACTATTGGTTCAGAAATAATATGAACTGTTTAGTTTGAAAGACGATATTTCTTTGTCCCTTCAGCTTTACTTTCCAATACTTTCATTCTATAAAAAGGCACACAGTACGTTCAATCCTTACTATTTTCTTCTTCTTTCTTGTTCTAGAAACAAAAGTTCCGTAACGATTCTGCCTTTTAAATTCGACAACTCAAGCTCGCAGTATTCCATCGCGTGTCTTTCGTCTAATATTAAATTTTGAACGGAAGATACTCGAGGGACATCGGATGCACTTCCGGTTCAGACGCCAGCTCTAATTCAGGGAAATCCAATGAATTTTTGACGATTCAAAAACGTGACGCCGCGAGACGATTTCCAATGAATTAGCGAGACATCACGCACGGCTTGACGGGAGAAGAAAAGGAATAGTACGTTCATTTGAACGCAATTAGCGAATCATTGAATGGGATCGGCAGTATATCGAAGAATATTGGAATAGCATATGATTATCTCGATTCCAGTCCTTTCTTTTGTATATTTCCACGCTTTATCTCTTGAGATAATTTTAGAATTATTAAACATAACCAATTTTAATATAAATATATGGTATGCTGCATCATTGTCAGTGATTATGCAGTTCATAGACATTTCAATAAAAGGTTAGAGATTGAAATATGTTCTAGTTTAATCTAGTCATATTAACGTCTCGTTGTAAACTAACACGAGGGCTATTTTGGGACGGACCTCGTAATTTTGAACAGTGGTCAGATGACGAGGACGACACTTGAGCTGGCCACCTATTCTCCAATTTTCCACATCACACCTGGAGGAGGATATTATACGTCAACGGATTCAACGCGAACCAAACCCGCTTTCATGACAGTTCTTGGTTGGAATCCGGTCTCGAAACTGAAACTCTCCGATTTCAAAACCAATACCTTATCGCCAGGCCACCCGTATTCCAGGAAACAAACAAGAGGGGTCTCGAAATAACTTTCTCACCTTACTACCTAATGAAGGCTTCTTCTTTTCTCCTCCAGAAAAAAATTACTATGGTAATGAACACCAAATTTTTATTTTCAATCTCAGGTAGGAGCTATTTAGGCTTAATAAAGAAAACTGAGGATGCATTTTAGTTTAACCACCCCCTTCCATTTTTCTTCTCTCACCTACTTGAATCCAAATCTTGATACAGAAACACAATTTTAATAGCGAAATTATCTAACGAATTTCATTACTCTATCTTTGCATTTTTTATTTATCGTCTTTAGGAGTGCGCTACACCAATCACACCAGCGGTAGAACGTTTGGCCCTGACGGATTTAACGTGCAACAGACCTCCTTCTTCGAAGGTTCTTCTGTGGAAATGGTTTCCGAATCTGAAATCCTATTTGCCACTTTCCAACACCAACAGGCCACTGTTACCTTGATTCTTCAATCGTATCATGGTCTTACTACCAGGTCACCGTGCCGTACACAAGTTTTGCTTTATTTGAGCATGAGTGCTACAATATTTATGTACACTCGTGCAGGGGCCGTGGTGGTCTGGTGGTAAGGCCTTGGCTCGTGAGCAGTAGGGTTTCAGGTTCGAAACCCAATACTATAAAGCTTTGCTTTATTTGAACATGAGTGCTACAATATTTAATATGCTCATGTAAGGGCCCTGGTGGTCTGGTGGTTATACGTTGCCTCGTGAGTCGTAAGGTTTCGGGTTCAAGTTCCAATTCCATCAAGCTTTGTTTTATTTGAATATGAGTGTTACAGCATTTATGAATGCTCTGAAGCAATAATACATCAATTAAAAAAGCAACTATAATATACTTAAAAACAGCTTTAAGGTTAAGGAAATCCTGTATAAAACAAATAAAAACTTGAGAAAAAAATTAATTTGAGAGGTAAATATCTCAGGTATTTATTTACATTGGGAATTTTAAATTTGTTGTTTACTAAAGGTTGTCCCAAAATTAACGCAAGAATTGAATGTGTCACCATTCGTGCCGTAATGTGTTGGCAATTCATTAAAAAATCCTTTGACAGCTGATAGTTTACAGTTAGTAAAAATAGAGTGTTATATGGTAGACCAATGTTTTGCAATGCTGAAAAATATTTCAAAAATAATGACAGTTCGAAAATTTGAGAACCGACTCCCAAGCTCGTGGGATTTAATACCATCAGATTTCTTTTTATGGGGCTATTTAACGTCAAAGGTCCATGCCAAACAGCCCTCAAGCCAGCATGAATTGAAGGAGGGAATTGAGCGCTGGATCAACGAAATTCAGCACTCACATTTATCCAAAATGGTCCTGAAAATTTCAACAAAAGAATACATATGCGTCAACAAAACCATCGAGGTCATTTATTTAATGCATTACTCCATACATAATCCTATCCTGTATACTTTACGATTCAATAAAAAATAAACAATATAAAAGGAAAAAGAACTGTGTTTTTAATTTGATTCAAATCTTGCGTTAGCACGTAGTTCTATCGAGTAACTACGTGCTAACGCAAGGCTCGATTTTTGCTAATTTTTTAAAAAAGGATTGCCAAAACCTTATTGCACAAATAAGGACAAATTCAAATCTTGGTTTAATTTTGGGATACCCTTTATTATTAAAAAGTGAAGTTCAGTAGATACTTATATTACACTATTAAGGCAGGTTGTGTCAGTGACAGTAGCTCTACTACTAGAGAATCATAATGACCAAAATTATGCTAACTTCTGAGTAAAAAAAGTAATCCCTGTTGAATAATATTATCATGCATTTCATGCCAAAAACCTAAGTCACTTTTTCAATGATGAAACTGACAAAAGGAAACTAATTAAAATGTAACTGTAGTCGATCAAAGATGCTATATTTTTTCTTCAAAAAGGTGGTTTCATAAATGTATTTTGGTAAGATGTTTTGCAATAATACCCAAAACATATAGCGTTTATAGTAATCTAACCCTGCCTTTTAGCTGTTTCGGCCGAAGAGTTGTGAAAACAGTTTTAAGAGCAGGCTGGTCATTTAGAAATGTATCGATTTCTGAACTGTTCATGTGGTTGAAAATGCAAAGAGTGACCACTATTGGGTCTACTTTCCAGTGGATTAAGTAAAAAAAAAGGCAGCATGTAAAATGTACAACGCAGTTTCGATGAAATGTAAATCTAAATGAGCACACCAACAAAATAGCATGAATGAGACAACATTACAAATCGTGTATAGTGGCAAATAACACACGCTATTAATAAAATCGTCGCGTGTAATCTCTCCGAACCTTTCTCTCATATTCTTATATTAATAAAAGTGCGATTCATTCGCTTTTGGAGCGGCAGTGGTCTGGTGGTAAGGTCACGGCTCGTACGCCTTAGTGTTTCAGATTCAAGACCCGATTCCACCAAAGAACCAAAAACACAAACAAATTTAAAAACAAAATTCTAAATGATTTAATAAAAAAATGCTCGAACATTAACCCCTTAACTGGTTTATTTTCCTTGCTATCTCATAAGACGACACCTTCTATTTTGGGAATATTTTCTTATTTTGATTCAAATTTAAATCCATGGAATACTTGGCTTATCTCCATATTCGGAGTCAATTTACTATTGATTTATAATTGTTATGAATGATTTATTTTTAATTTACAACTTTCAAAATTCGATAAATTGATGCACGTAAGGAGTACGGGCAAACCGGTTAAGGGGTTAAGAATATTACATTAAAAGGGCCAATGTGGCCTGCTGGTAGGGTCGTGAGCTGTAGGGTTTCAGGATCAAGATCCGATTCCCCCGACACGTTTAAGGGGGTCTGTTTCCACGTTAAATATGTCAGGATCAAACGCCCTCCCACTGTGTGGAGAGGAGGGACAGCTCAGTCGTCGTCCTCGCCATCGGGTCGTGGTTCAAATTTATGAGGTCCATCCCAAAATATCTCTGTTTTTTGCTTTACAACGGGACATTTATATAAGTGAACTAAATTAAATCATCTGCTTTTAGTTTAAAATAGTGTATCTCGGGTCATGAATGCCGTCTGTCTGGAAATTTCTTTACTCATTTCCAAACATGATAATTGTGTATTTAATACTGTACTAAAAAACTCCATACATGTTAACTACTGCATATCATTTACGGTAAATAGTTACGAAATATCGATCTGTATCATGAATCTAGAATGCGAATTTTGATTTGTTTTTCGATTGATTTTTGGCCTGCGGTTAATACACAAATACCAGAAAATATATGTATAATGAACGTACTTTTATTATCCATTTGGAACTAAGAATTATAATTTACAATAAAAGGTAAGATGATGCATACTTATTCCATTTAATTGAAATCAAAAGGTAATGGAGTAAATTTTACTTCATTACATCTCTAAGTTATAGGGATTATTACATAAAAAAGTACAGATTAATAAACTGTCAATTCCAGAAAGGTTTAGCTCTAAATTTTAGCTATATTTTAGAAGCTGAACCTGCTAATGTTATTTTTTTGGTATTTAGTTCTATGCCTTTTATAGTTTATTTAATTCTCCTTGGACAGCTGGAGGGTTTTCCTCTAAAATTTGATAGAAATCGACAAATTTTTTTCACAAGTTTTATAGGTCTAATTCAACGTAATTTTTATATTAAGCTGCTCACAGACAAAGTGTTAGGCATGTAAAAATATAAAAATGTGTTTTTGATTTAGGAAGGTATGAATCGCGAAGATTTGTTGAAATCTCGACTTTTTCATTGATATAAAGATGTGTGTATCTGTGAATATGGGAAAGCCAAGATTCTGGTACTTGATACATATTTTTTATATTAATCAAGTTCCTGCGTGAAATCCAAACATCAATCACCTTTATACTTTCTAATCTTTAGTACTATAAATCTTCACGTATAATACTTTAAATTTTAAACGCTATGGATTAAGAAAGTATTTAAGGTGAGCATAAAGTTATGATCAAGGGCAAATAAAATTGAATGAAATCAATAGCAAATACGAACCATTGCAAAATGACTGCTGTCTTCGTTATCACATCTTTTATCGTCCAAGAATGAAGTGTCTACTTCACTTGCTTAGCATGTTTAATGATTTTCTCGATATTTTCTCAATGCATTCTTTTAAGCTTGTTATTGTGACAATGTGTGAAATAAGCAATATTACAACTTATATAAAATGGTAATAAAAAATCATCCCTTAAAATTTTTTGACCAAAAACCAACAATATGTTCCCTTTCAATAAATGACATCCTGACAAATTGCATACAAATAAATAAATAAAAAAAATCCCATTCAATAATTTTTCCTGATGATTTTCCTAGACTTATTCTAATAAGATATTTTGCAAATAAAGGAACTGGCAGATTTAATGGGGGCTTCCATCTTTTATTTTATTTCATTTGCTTTTCAAGATTGTTTTTTGTTTTGTTTCATATATGAAGAAAGGTTAATATCATTATTTATATTCCCTAAAGAAACAATACAAGATCTTTGTTTTTGCCTTTGAAAAATTCCACTTCCTAAATGCATGAATTGCATATTACAACGGAATATAGTATGAAATAAGATTGGAAGTAATTTGTACATTTCAACCGAAAACAAACTTCTACGCTAAAAACTTGATGCCAAATACAGTACAACCTTTGATGAAATGCATGGATATTCTAGAACCCATTTGTTATTTAGATTAATGTAAATATAGTTTTGCCTTGAACGGAAAAACAATCTAAAATAGAAAACAAAAATGATATGACAACAACCAAAAAAGACGGGAAGACGGAAAGTATGGCAAAAGTTCTGTCGGCAAAGAGCGATGATGGCTTCGGGCATGCGATGACACGATTGTGATGGATGAATTCGGAATTCTTGTGTGTTCTTTGCGGGAAAAGGAGATTCCATCTTGATGAATGGTGTTAGCTCAACAAAATCAAAACTGCAACGCATTTGCTCGAGTGAATTTTGAATGGAACCTTATGTTTGATTATTAAAAATAAAGTATCGTAGATTTGATTTGGTAAGGCTTTCGTCTCTTGAATACTTAAAAGGATATTTGTTGCTCTCCTGTTCCGTTTTTTACAACGGAGGAAGAGATGCAGCAGCTTCTGAGGGTATCGACCCCTAAGCACATGGGGGCAGAAGTCTGATTTCCAGCTCACACAAGTCACAAATCCTTTTTACGGGGTGGACTTCATTCATGCATTCCATTCATTCCTCCACATATCGTCATTTAGACCTGGAACAGATAACGCTCATTTCTGACCCAGTACCCCCAGTACTCTCGAGATAGAGGACTTTGTGACCATGACAGATTTAACGTGCACCAGCCACGACACACATGGAAAGTCTTCGAAAGGTAGGTTTGAGTTGGAAGCCCAATGGATGCTTAAAAGGGTATTTAAATATGATACTACACATTGAGTGTGACATACGTATTCATTCGCCTATAGTAGAGTCTCTAGAGGTCATTTCGTATTATGACATATACAGGATTACAGAATTTGTTATAACTAACATCGAATGTTGTGATAAACAAATTCACAAAACTCAACAGAGAAAATTTATGTGTTAAAACCATAGACAATGGAACATCTATTTATGCCGGCGTCCGGGCATAGGGGTAGAACGTCTTCCCCGAGAACTGGGCGTCCTGGCTGTGGATATGGTTTTTCTTCTGTGTACTATCCGTAAGAAGTATGAATGTGACTCTCCCCCGTTAAAAGTGGATGTGCAAGCGACTGTGATGAGGGTGTTGCTAATTCGTAATATTGGCCCTAGAAAGCGCTACTTCAAAACAAAAGATGCTCTCTGATGCATCGGCGAGGTTTGTCCATGGCAAGTGCGATTAATAATAATAACAGCGACATTTTTTATTGAACATTAGAAGGGCAACATTGATTTATTGAAAATTAGAAATTATTCTAAGGCAGATAAAGTGTAATGGTTACAAACGTATAAAAAATCAGAAATAGTTTTTTTATTAACTGTAAAATACAAACCTACAACGCAAGTGATCACATCAAATATTTTTCACATATTTTCTGATACAGGTGTTTTTTAGAGAACACCTAGTATGATATTGATTCACTGAAGAGGCAGAAAAATTGGTATCGCAGTTCATATGCAAATAATGAAGGCATTCAACCAATCAGCGACTGTTGACAGTGCGTATATAAAACAACAGGTGTCTGAGCAGGAATTACATAGATTCTTGTTGTTATAATGGCAGGTAATCAAGATGTAAGCATTTTTTAGCGGTGATTAATCGATGTCACAGGAGAAAGGGAGCACAACCTTTTCAAAGTAGAGATTAAATTTGGATTATCACCCACTAACATTTCTAGGGTGTATCCCGAATACTAGGTTTCAGGTAAAACAAATTTTTGACAGTAGTGTGGCTTGAAAAAGGCCTTGATACGACGGGATCATTGACACCTAAAAAGTGTCGTTATAAGAAATAGATGTTCAGCACTTCCTCAGATTGCTGTGAATTTGAATGCAGGTCCCTTCACAAAGCTCTGTAGAGATAAGGAAATTGTGCATGTGGTACGAAATGGGACTGTTTATGAGTGTAGACTCAACCATGACAGAGCAGTGGGCATTAACATCTTTCCTGATCCTTTACATGTATTAATGTCCTCTGTGCCTTCTGACGGGCGTGGACGATTCCAACATGATAATGCCACATCCCACAGATCTACCGTAGCAACCGAGTGGCTTGAAGAGCACTCATCTGAGTTTTCTCCCTCTCTTGGCAACCTAATTCTCCTTACACGAACATTATCGACCATTTCTGGAATGTTTTTCAATTTGCTGTCCTTAGGAGATCTTCACCACCTGTCCCTTCCATGACTTTGTGGACTGCCTTCCAAGAATGATAGTGTGAACTGTTTACAGAAAATCTTCACATATTAGTTGAATCCTTGTCTCGCCGTGCTGTGACACTTCTGAGTGTTTGTAAAAGCTCTACACGATATTAGATAGGTGCACCTTTTTTATTAATACTACATTCTATACAAAAGTTATGAAATATTAATCTTTGGCGTCAATATAGCATTTTTATTGGATCTATCGCGTCAATCAGAGCAAGTTTTTAAGTATTAGTCTTAGTATGTGGTGAACAAAATCTTATTTTTGTTTTGGACACTTTTTTCCAACTTAATAGAAACAAAAATGTGATACAAAACTACACTTGTAGTCCCAAAATAGCATACCAAACTTGAGATATTTAAGTCATTACGTTTTTTGAATTATCGCGTTAACATGTTTCTAAAAATACAAGCTACAACCAAAGGTAAAATCCTAATTATTTTTTTCTCCAAATTTGACACTTGTATACTTGTAGAGGTTAAATATGTGTACTGAATTTCTATGCAATTCTCTTCGTTTTGTTGTTCTTGTGATAACTTATATTCATTTAAGGGGACCGATAAACTTCTAGTGAATAGAGTTTATAGAAGTTTACAGATAAGTGTAAAATCCATGTATCAAATTTTATCTGTCTAGCTTAAGGCTTTTATGAAACAGCCTTGTCTCAGATAGACAGACAAATAGACATTTTTAAATGTATTTGTCGAACTCAGAAAGGTTTAAAATATTCAGATTAGACAAAATTTAGAGTTCCATTTTTTGACAATTACAATAGTTTCTCTTCATTTTGTATACTTTTTGTATACACAGTAAAAGTGCAGAATTATTAAAGTAAGCTATATCCACAGAAAGTGGAAACAAGACTTTAAATCATTTGTGACAAACGATTCACTTCAATTATTCATTATCATTACACTACACATTACATGATACATTTACAACATTACAGCATTATCATGAAATTGCAACCTTATTATTACATATTTAGCATTATCATTATATTACAAAATTTATAATTACATATACACTGAAGAGCCAAAAAATGGTATTGCAAGTCGTGTGTAAATAAGGGAGGTGTTCAATCAATCAGAATAACACGGAGCGGTTGATAGTGCGTATATAAGACAACAGGCATCTGAAGAGGCGATAACATCGATTATTGCTATTATAATGGAAGGTAATCATGATTTAAGCAATTTTCAACGATGATTAATTGACGGTGCAGGAGAAAAGGGACACAGCATTTCCGATGAAATTTGTATTATCGCGTCCGACCATTTCTAGTTTGTTTCGCGAATAGAAGATTTCCAGTAAAACTTCAAATCTCCGACAGCGCTGCGGTTCGAAAAATGCCTTAATAGGATGGGATCATTAATGCATGAAAATAATCGTTATAAGAGATAGATGTTCAACATTTCCTCAAATTTCTGCGGATTTGAATGCAGATCCATCAACAAGCGTCAATATACGCAATATGCAACGTAACCTAACTGATATGGACTTTCGCAGCCACAAACCACCTGGTGTAAAATCTTCCACTGTCCATCTAAATTCCCATACTTGGACATTATTAAGAACTTCTTGTAACGTGTAGCTCAAAGATCTACCCCCCCCCTTAGTCTTACCGATTTATGGACATCCTTGCATGACTCATGGTGCCAGTTACTTCAAGCAATACTTCAGACTTTAGTTCAGTTCATGCCAGGTTATATTGTGGAACTTTTCGCGGGGGTCCTACACTATATTAAGCCGGTGTACAATTTTGGGGGGTTCTCTAGTGTATAACAGGCATTTGTTTACATTGCATGTCAGGTTTCTTGTCGTAAATTATTCCGCATAAAGATAAAAAGAAAATATTTGTGCCTGAAGAATTAGATATTCCAAGGACAAAAACTTCGAAATTAAGGAATTTTATTTAAGGAAGATAAAAATCAATCTGTAGAATTTATAATACAAATTTCTTTTCCTTTAAAGAATATAAAGTGTTTTAATTTTTAAAAAGCAGAATTTTTCAAGTTACTTGCATACCCCCCTCTCTCTTAATAATATTACCATCACAATAATTTTTACAATCATGATTGATGAAATTTAATTGTTACTTCGAGCAATAATGCTCTATAACTGTCTTTCATTTATTTATAGTGTAACAGTAGCTAAATAATAAACATCTGTTACAACAGTATAACGAAGCTGTAACAGAGTGAATAATAATACATTGATTCATTATTCGCTTGTTTCTCTTACGATAAGGTGAGCTTTACTTCGATTGAAAATCGGCGTGTGATTTTTCAAAGTGCTTTTGATTTAAAAAATTGCAATTCAAAATGACGAAGGAGATTGTAATTTTATTTGGCTTTTTGGTCCACTTGTTGTGGAATTGGTTCGAAATATTCTGCAATTATAACTTTTGGTACTGTTTGAATTTTTTTCCATATGTGGTTTTCTTCATGATTTGGCAACATTTGGACTCCAAACGCACCAGGACACACGATGTGGCTTCGCAAACCGACATTGATTGGACTGGAGTGAAGGATGTGTCCACTCAAACGGATGATATGGTTATCAACGATGACAGCTGCATCACAAAATTTTATATGTATATTGTCGCTTCTTGCAAAACGTATCTTGACGAATTGTTGGCTGAATCCGAAAATTGATAATGAATCAGTTATGATAGTTTAAAGACAAACTCCAGTCCAATATTTGCTATTTATATTCCAAAGGAACTGTAACAAAAAGCTTTCTGGATCAAACAGCTCCAATTCTTCTGCATTTTCTTCTTCTTTTCAACTGAATGGCAAGCACAATATAAACTTTTCGGAATGTGTTATGTTTGAAACTCCATTACAAAGAGACATTTACAATTAAAAATCACCGAAAAATAGCTGGACCTAAGCTACAATAATTTCTGCTCACATAGAGAAACAATTTTATTAGGAATTCTCCGAACATTGGGATTTCCTCAGTTCTGAAAAAAAACGAATGAAAAATCCACAAGGTGATCTTCTCTGATATCTCCTCGTCGTTTTTTTGAGTATTTTGTAAATACTCTTGTAAATATTGTACATAAAGTTTTTTTATTATTTTGTTTGTATATATATCATCACTGCGGACTCTATTTTTATTACTTTGTTTGTACATATGTTATCACTGCGGACTCTACTTTTCTATGAAGATAAACAATTTCTTCTGATATTGTGAAAATACTTATTCAACTGTGACTGTATAAAGCCTTATGAAGGCACCCCGGACTGTAACATTTAGGTCTGATTTTAAAGACAAACCCGATTTTGACTTCTGCCTCAGCGAGGTATCCCGGACTTTGACCGCGAACATCTAATCTGAAGAGTGAATGGATATCCACGACCAACTTCTGACATTTGGTACTTTTTGAACGAACTGCTCTCGTAAGTTGTGGCACCGACTTCTGGCTGGACATCTGGTGGATCTGTAAGAACACACGAGACTGAATCTGACTTTTTGGCATCTTCCGACTTGACGACGGCATCTCTGAAGCTTGTTTCATTGAACAATAAAAAAATGTATTACTCTCTGTTTTAATAAATAATGTTTTTTCTCATAATAGTCAAAAATATTTCAATAGCTGGTTCACTCCAAAAATAAAATTTCAGCTTCAATCACATACATGTGTCTTTATTTTCTTTATTTTATAGGTTTCTCACACTACATCTATCCATCGAAACTAGCAAACACATGATATCTTCACAAAATTAATAGCATTAATTTTTTCTGCTAACCACCGTAAAAACTATTAGATAACTCCAGTTTTGGTAAACTGAAAGGAGTTGGTATCTGAGAGCGATTATTAAAAGAGATATTTAATAAATCTAAGTTTTAAACAAATGCATTAAATGGAAAAATGACGTAAAACTAGGTGAAAGTCATAAAAAACATTAAAATCCAAAATAGATATTTTATAATGTGTTTGAATGGCGTTATTAGACTCAAAAAAAGCGTTAAAGAACTTCGTAATATAATTAAAATTTAATATCATCGGCTCACTAACTACCAGTTCAATGAAAAGAAAAGCAAAATGACAGCACGATCAGCACAAAAATTGGTGACCATCACGATAGTGGAGATGGATATTGAAATAACCTGATATGACCATTTGAATGTTAAAGTGAGATTTTAGTTTTTAGTTAACTTGCTTGATCTTTAGCTAGAGAGGGGAAATTCTAGGTACAGTGCAGTCTACGGGACAGCTTTTTCAAATTAAATTTTCTAATGAATGTATTGGTATGAAAATATACCAATTGGCATTGGTATATATATATATATATATATA
>JAOUZG010039747.1:98287-157681 GCA_026289955.1 Argiope argentata
ATATATTCTTCTCAAATTATTTATTTACAATAAATAATATTCTTCAAAAGCCATATTACTTTTTACTTTTTAAATCCTATTTATTTTCAAGTATATAAAAATATATAGAAAAAAACATAATGCAAAATTCTATAGTTTTATGAAAAATAAAAAATGGATAATGGATAAAATTTGTCCTTTTTTATTGGTTTGTGTAATTTTTGTAGCATGGCTTTCGAGGGAATTTAAAAATACAGGTTAAGTACAAGTGTAAAAAGTCAGTCTATAAATGATGCAGATATTTCTCATGGCATATTTTATTATTTTTTCATTTAAAGCATTTTCTATGGAGAAATTATGACATTGAACATACATATCAGAATCAGTCGAATGCGAACTTTCATCTAAAGATTCTTCTGTACAATTATCTTCATCACTAAAATCCCTTTCTGCTCCATTTAAAAGTCTCTGCATCCCTGCTTCATAAAGTGGATCAGTGGCTTTGATGATATTTCAAGATTTAATTTAATTAATAAAGTTTTGAAATAGAGTTTTAGCAGTTTGTAATGAAAACTGAAATCAAGAAGCAGTAACTCGATCTTTGAAAGGCGAAGATTTCTGTATTTTTCATGCGAAGGTGAAGAAGGCGATTTCAATTCGTGCGAAAATCAATCATTTTTGATGAATTATTTATATCAGTTGTAATAATTTAATAACAAGTACCTTAAACAAAATGTTTCCCTATTGACCTAATTAGGAAATTATTTTTTTATACTACTTTTTTAGAAGGTTTCCAAAACTGTACTACTCAAATGGTAGCAAATGCAAATCTTGCGTTAATTTTGGGTTAACCCTTTTTATCGTACTACGTCAGAGAAAAAGATTAACGAAAAAATTTTCTTGCGAATTTTCTAATAAAAAAAGAATTTTGTGAAGCAGAATAGAGTAATGATAACAATAATTACTTTCAAATAATATAACAATTCCTGTCAAATGTCTTGGGAATTTTTCATAATTTTTTGTACCCAATTTGTTGTCCATAATCGAAATGTTCTTTCGAGATATAAGGTACATTCCTTAAGCCTACACTAACGATTTTTGTTCATGTTTTTCTTGACACTTGTCATGGACAAGCTCGATGAGGTAGTCAGCGAATTAAGCCTAATCAGCGTCTCCAGGCTTTTGAAGCAGCCCCAACTAGGGCCAAGAGTACCACTTTTGCTACTCACTCATCATACTCGCTTGCACAGCACCTTTTTAAAGGTAGGCACATTCACACATATTATAGATAGAAAACATAAGAACAACCACGCCTTAAACCCGGATTCTAACCCGGGACACCCAGATCACGGGGAAGACTTGCTAACCCTATGCCGGGACGCCAGCCAATTGAAACTTGGCATGATAAAGTAACAGAATCCTCCATTAAATGTTAGACGGCCGGCATTTATCTAACATTGAATAGAGGATTAAATGTCAGATAAATACATCTAGGGACACTCTTGCATTTATAACATTGTATCTTCAGAAGAATTGATAAATTATGTATAAAGATAATTTTACTCAAAAAATATATGAATATTCGAATTACGACGATCTACGTCACGCTTAGACTCGCCCAAATATGCATAAAACGAGCTCATCATGCGCATGCGTCGTTTGGGAAGGACTAAACTTCGGCCGTTGCTTTGATGGATCTGTCTGCAAGAAGAACATGTCTCTTCATAAGTGTAAATTGCTCTATTGCGTGCAAGGGGCAGCGTTCATTAATTTCTTCAGAGTAATTCTCATAGAGCCCAAACATTTCGTAAAGCATTTAACGTTACACATAAAAGGACTGAGATGATTAGAATATGCATCGTAGAAAAAAAATCGCTAAATGATTTGTGTTTAAATGAAAAACGCTTAAAAGGAAATCAACTGAAGAAAGGGCTTAAAGTTTCATCCTGTTCAAGTAAAAGATAAAAAAGAGAGATGACTTTATCGCTATAAATCATCAGCATTAAGAAATATCATCATCAAACAATACTGTTTTGGAAATCGATCAGTGGGTATACTAAGAAAAATCGCTCATATTTAGATATTGGAAAACTATGCTAGACGAAAAATATTCGCTGTTTTGGTTTCAAATGCCACTTATCATGGACAAGCTCGATGACGCAGTCATCTATTTTAAGCCGAGGCTGCGCCTTCTGTTTTAAGTAGCGCCAACTAGGGCCAAGAGTACGTCTTAGCTACTGAGATATCCCTCGCTTGCACAACTTCTTCATACAGGGGGAGGGGCATTCACACATCTCACAGACAAAACGGATGAAGAATAACCATGCCAGAATCCGGATAAAGAACCCGTGACACCCAAATCAAGGGGAAGAGGCGCTGCCCCGACGCCAGGACGTCAGCACGAAGAATATAAACACAGTTAACACGCAGTGAAAGCAAATTCAAAGAACAAAATTTGTAAACTCTAATTACTCAAACAGACTACAAATTACTAAGTAAGAAATGAAAAGGCCAGAGAGAAAATTTGCTGGACCAGCGCGCTTCATTTCTTTGTGTTTATATAAACCTTTTTTGTAAGGGCGTGGAATTTTCTCGAATAATTTTATGATTTCTGTTTCTAAAAGATACAGAGGAAACTTGATTTTTAGAGAATAGGATCGTTATTCTGTTATCTATTCGGCAGACATTAAAATATAAATAAATTATTCTTCTTTGGGATTTTAACTATTCTTAAAATGATTATTGCAGATTTGTTACTATACTATTAAAAAATATTTTCTTATGTTTGAGCCGCTTTAAAGACATGCTAGCTGATTTGAAGAAAATATTTTAAATACCAAATTATTTTTGGGACTTTTTCAACCGATGTTACATTTGGTTAGTTTGAATATTTTGGAATAAGAAATAGTCAGACTCGTCTGACTACCTTAGGTTTTCAAACCATCATTTTATTTTAGCTTTCTAACCTTTTACATTACGTAAATAAATCAATATAAAATTTTCAAATAAAACAAGGAATTGTTTAAGTTAAAAAAATTTAAGCCTTTTTAAGTTGGATTCCTCAGAAAAATTTAAATATATAATTTTCCTACTCTGCAAATATTTTAACAAAGGAAATTAAAGAAAATAGATAAATAGAACGTCAAAATGATGCATATCTTGAAATGTCTGAAAGGTTAGTGATTAAAGGTTTTTAATGTCGCAAACTATTTCGGATAAAATTACCTCACACATTCAAAAAAAAATAATAAAAGCATAATTCAATCTATATTAAATCAAAAGTAAATTAATTCATCATAGGATACACTGATCAGTTATAAATTAAACTCTCGCACAAATAAGGACATTTTTGCATGTGTGGGAGAGAATAATATAGGAGATAAATTATAAAGTATCGTTAATAATACCATTTTTATATTTATTTTTCTTCAGGCTTCTACTAAAAACCTTTTAATCGAAAAAAATTCACACAATGTTTGTATCACACAAGTTAAATCTAAAAGGACTTTTGATAGAAACGAAACATTCATCTTTCATTATTATCAAAATGTTTTAATTTCTGTTGTCTTCTACCCTGATGCGGCGTGAAAAATTAAAAAAGACATTTGTTTAATCAATTGCTGCCTTTTTCTCAAACTAAGCGATAACATTTAAATGCATATTCCAAAAAGCTGCTAAAGGAAACTATGTATATATATATATATATATAGAATATTGGCATGTGTATAAATGGGAAAATGTATTAATGGGGGTGAACAGACCTTCTTTTCTTTAAAACATAACACCTCATGAAATCAGTATTGCAAAAAATAGACTCATGTTCATAAATTAAGGATCATGCAAATTCTGAAAAGAAAGAGTCAGAAACAAAACAAATATTACTTATTTTCACTTAATAAACGAAAGGTAAAGAGTAAAAGAGATGCTTTATGTTTGATATCATTAATAAAAATCCCCAGAAAAATTACAAAAAAATATATTTACAAAAACCAATATTCCATGGTTGGTATGATGGTTAATACACAGCATGTCTCCCAGACGATGCAATACAGTTCGCACAACGTCTAGACATGACGAGTATCAAATTATCGATCTGATCTTGGAGAATATAACGCCACTCATCAAGCAATGCTCTCAGTATTTCTGGTAGACTTGTAGGAGGTGGTTGACGGGCTGCAACTCGTCCCCCAAGTATGTCCCACACATGCTGTACTGGATTCAAGTCCTGTGAGAATGTTAGCCAGTTCATACGGATGATATCCTCCAATCGAAGGCATTCTTTTATGATATTTCCACAGTGAGGACGAGCGTTGTCATCCATAAACACGAATTCTGCGACCCATGAACAAACCTACTGGTTGCCGTGAAACAACTTACCTGTTGTTCAGAATGACGTCCCAATGAATTTGGTCTGTCATGGTTCTAATTGGAACATGAAAGTCAGTTTTGGAACCCATAATAATTCCTCTCCAAACGAGCAATCCTGCATCATAATGGCGCCATATCATGATATTCTCTTGGTAGCAACGGGTACCTGATGCTATTCCATATGGAGAAAAACCGGAGAGTCACAAATTGCAAGCTAAGCATAGATTGGTTGGAAAACGTCCACAAGCACACTGTTGTGGTGTCCACAATGCATGGTGTTTACTCCAAGCTAACCGCAGACATTGAAGTAAATGGAACACTTTTGACATTCCTACGAAAGTATAGACCAATCTATCCTAAGAACCTTTACATGATCTGCCGTAAAACTGCCATATCAGTGGATGAAGAGAGGATTTCGGAAAATGTGTTATGTCAATTTATAAATGTATTTTAGAGTTCGATGTCCACGTGACTCTGAATTATCCTTAGTTTATGGAAATGAGTTTACAGACAGAATCTCTTCTTAAAATTCTCAGAATTTGGTAAAAAAAATAAATGCTCGTAAAAATATAGACAATAAACACAGTAATAGGCAAAAAAGTGATTAAATTAACAATTTTTTTTAACAATCATATTTTAATTTTTGTTTCTGAAAAGTATGCAAAAATTTCCCTTAATAATACTTTTATATTTATACAGGTTCTCAAAATTATAAACACTTTAGAAAATTAATAATTTATCAGAATTTCGTAAAAAAAAACAAATGTTCGTAAAATTAAAGAGTCATTTCATAAGACAGTATCCTGGAAAAGGATTTTATTTCAAATCACATAACAATGCTTTCCTTTTCTAATGAGATATTTGTAATGAGATTCCTTTTTAAGAAAGAGATTTTTTTTAATTATAGAAAAAACTACAGTCATTTTTTTATGTAAGTTAATTTGAATAAATTGTTGAATGCTCCAGAAAAATTAAGCATTCCCATCATAGGTTATTCATTTTTCCAATGGAAAATCGTTTTTTATACGACTAGCTGATGCCCATCGTATTCCTACAACAGAAAAAAAAGGATTTTGGGAATATCGTTTGAAATTCAAAGCAGTTGCCTTCTTTAATTAGGAATGATGGAAAGAAGGATACTCGATTCTTGCCGCATGTTGGTCTTGAGATTCTGAAATTGCGATTCATAAACGACTTGTTGTATTTCTGGTTTGCCCTTTCTCGCTGGTTTGAGAATCTTGAATTCACTTATTTCTGGGAGTTGCACTGGTATATCTGAGTGAGGAGGATTTTAAAGACATATTTTACTTATCGAAGCAAATAAATAAATAAAATAGACGCTTGTATAACCGTAATATCCTTTGTCGGTTCACTAATAACTAAATGGAAAAATTAGCAGACTGTTTGTACTGGAAAATTTCCCTCTTATATAATTTACCTAGATCGGCATCGATGAAATTAATCCCATTTTTTATGTGTGAAAGAAACTCTGAATAATGTGCGCGGTTCACCTCAGCCAAAATAGTAGGCACGTTAAATGAATAAAAATGGAAGTAGATGACTACAAAGGATGCCATTTTCATTAACGAAATTATTTCATTCACAAAAAGAAAAAAAAACTATCGCTTGCACTAACTGTTTTCGATTTCATTTCACTGACATTGATTGGTACCGATGATAATAATTTTATTTTGTTTGAAGTATGTGTGATTAGCTCCGGGTGATAGACTCCATTTGCCATTTAATGATTGTTTTTCGAGGAATGTCAAATTTAAAGTAAAATTAAATCTTAGAAAATATGTTTTAGTTTAGTTATATTAATGTACCACTGCAAAGCAACACGTGAGATATTTAGGTGCTGGACTTGTAATTGTGAACCGTGGTCAGATGACGAGGGAGACACCTGAGCTCTCAATTCCCTCTCCGCACCACGCCAGTGAGAGAACGTATGGTCCTGATGGATTTACCAAGCAACAGACCCCCTTATACGACAGTTCATTGGTGGATTTGGGTCTCGAATATGAAACCCTGTTTCTTAGGAAAGAAGACCTTGCCCCCAGGCCTCTGAGGGCCCCATAGAAACATATGAAACGATTTATTTGCAAATTTTATTGCTTGCAAAATAAATACTAGTAATTCTACTCTGCCTATAATCTTCATAGAAGCACAAAGCTGGAAATAATTTATTGTAATTAGATTAATGGAACACGGGACATAAAATATAAACAAACAAACATTCATTTTTGTATATTCAATATTAGTAAACTTTTAATTACTTTAAAATAAAACCCACTCTAAATCCGCATTTCTTCAGAATTGGCTCTTGTTTTTAATTAGTGACTAGTTTACCGAAAAACAATGGTGAAACACTATTGTTCAATTTATATCTTTTAAAAATAAATTTCAAATTATACGGTCAATACTACATTCGTAGGAAAGAAAAGTAGAATTGATTTCTTTTCGAATTTACTTCATCATGTCGAATAACGAAATTTTCATCATTTCTTGTTTCAAAGTTTCTTAATCCATAATTGGCTTCTAAAATGTTTAAGGAAAACTAATTCAAACCTTTGCAAGATTAAAAAAAGAGAAAATTTTGAATAGCGTTTTGCTTTACTTTGAATAACGCCTGAAGGTTCAATATTTCAGGAATTTGCTGCAAAATATTTTAAAACAACTTATAAAGATAGAATAAAATGTTTTTAATATCTTCAATTATTTGATTTATTTTAAAAACAGCAAATTAAAATTAAGGTGAACTTACACACGGCCATTTATAAGACGGAAAGTCTGCCCATGTGCAGAAACTCTATAAAAGTGTGTTCAATTCCTGGCAAATATTTGTGCCGATAAGACAACAACCTGCCTCTGTATAGCATTTTTTTTTCACCAAGCATGTGTTTGCAAAATTTGGCAAATTTTTTTCCTTGAAAAATTAGATATTTTATCATAGAATATTTCTAAAACTTTTAGCTCTTAATTCTTTCTGATTCGGGGTTGTGTTTTTTTTTCGTTTTATTTGTCATTTTTTTCTATAGTTTTTCACATTTAGGTAATTTGTCTTTTTTTCATTTTACCATGCTTCTTTGTGTAAATATCCTTCATTTTATTACGATACGCAGTGAAAAAGTATTAAGGGACGCCAAAACGGCAATTTATAGCCAAGAATTAGGATCAGTGAATCAAACATGATATTGCAGCAAACCTAAAACAATCCCTTCTACACAGGTGATGCTTTCTGGCCGTCCTATTACTAAACGAGTGTCAACTTGCACTAAAAGAAGCAAAGTTTTCATAAAATTTAGTTTATCAGGAATAAAATTTGTTGCCAAGAGCAAAGTTCGTGCTGATAGTTTGTAGTTTATATTTGGTTGTTTCAAGATCAAACATTTCTGCGGTAAAAGCAGGTAAAAATTTTATAATATTAAAAGATGTGGACGAGTATTGCCCTTTATGCTCATCGTCTATGCGATTTCAAGCTTCAAATATTTATTGTTCTAAATTATTCAAAATATCATAACTAAATTATTAAAATATCATCTAAATTATTAAAATATCATATCTAACATGATAAAAAGCGTTTTTCTTAATTGTGCGAAAATTGTTTCAGTGAGATAATAATTTTGGAAGCTACGAGCAAGAGCTTTCGTTACCATTGCCTTGCATTTATCGAATTAACGGCGATTAAGTTCATTTTCACATACGCTTAAATGTCTTTTAGCAACTGCTTCTATTATCTCTACTTCCTTTATATATTTTTTCTTCTAATTTAAAGGAATTTCTTGGGAAAGACTGTTCCCGAAAAATTCTAAATATTTTTTGCAGCTCCATCAATTATTTAAACGGAGTGTAGAATTAAGCGGATTGTTGCCAGTACTGTGAGATATTTTTTAACATTACACACACACACACACACACACAGAGAGAGAGAGAGAGAGAGAGAGAGAGAGAGAGAGAGAGACCTATTTCCAGTTCTTGGTGAGGTTTTTGGGTGTGGCATGCCTCCTGCACTTTTTCTACCTAAAATGTTTGAAACATGCTCGATTGGGTTCATATCCAGATCATTCACTATGTGGCCTGCAATTGTCGTCCATTAACATGAAGTCATCTTCAATTGCCGCAGGGTAAGGGAATATAACAGTACTCAGGATCTCATCCCTATATTTCCGACCGGTCATGTCTCCATTTCAGATGCTATGGAGATGATTGAGCCCATCAATGGAGATGCCAACAGAGACCATCACTCTCCCACCACCACATCTTTCACTTTCGTACACGAACGCAGAACTGTTTCTAGTGCCACGTTCCTTCAAGATGTAAATACGCCTAATATCAGAATGAACAGAAGAACATTATTCGTCAGAGAAAAGAATATTGTGCCATTCATTCCGCCTCCAGTTCACATATTAAATACTCACTCCCTACGGGCGCGATGGCGTCTTACTGTCAATATGACGAGCACCATTGGTCGGTGAGTACACAGATCTACAGCATATTTCGGCGTCTCCAAGCTACCAGCATTAAATAAAGGTCTTCATTAGGCTTTGTTGCCCATCTGCGTCCTTGCCTTGATTTTCGGATCATTATTAAAAGTTATCTAGCAAAGGCGTTGATGAAGTTTTCTATTTTGGTGTCTCTGGGACGTTATCGCCAAATAATGGTCTTCCTAGGACGTTGTTGTACTTTTGCACTTTTGCCTTGATCTTCGGTCTGCATTTTCAGTCTCCAAAAAATGGTTTCAGATCATTGAAATCACTGTAAAACTCCAGTAGCGTCTGTTATATCGGCTTGTGTTTGCCCCCCCCCCACACTAATCGGCCAACAACTCTCCAAGCTTATGATTCGGTTAAATGACTTCGTTGAGACATCGCACTCGTCAAAACTTACTTTGTATCTTTGTTTTACTTTCTCTTACATTAAGTTTAAAATTAAATCAAATTCCATATGCCGGTAAACTGTCTTCTTCTCTATCTAACTCAAAATTTGCACACTGCAAAGTATGAAAAAAGACAAATTTGCTTTTGGGACTCTCTCCTCTTCCAATTTATGCAAAAAATGCTTTTTCCGATATTTCATACAAGGTTTACAATATCCTTTAATTGTGTTAATCAGTGTAGACTGCATGCAAAACATGAAGTTGGGTAATTTCGCGTATTATCAAACATTTAAAGAGGCAAATCTTAAAGACTGTAAGGACTTGATCCTGATCGATCAAATAAAATGGTAGCATGTTAAACACAAAAGTTTTATTTACAGCTTTATACGATAACAAAAACAACAACACGTCCTCTAGGTTAAATGCTCAGAAATATTTACAACTTGATTGTCAGTTCAGCATCTATACCGAGAATTCACAATCTGTCCGCGTATCCGGCTACTGCGTGTAGCTCCAGAGATCTACGGATTACTTCCGGTAGATCTTTTCTATAATCTTGAGATCACGTGGTATCTCTTAAACTCCAGCTCTGCCCACAGCTCGTCTCGTTGTCGTATCAGCTGTCATCCAGTTTCTAGCCAGATCAGCTGGTCTCCTCGGTCAGCTTGTCTCGTCCATCGGCTCAGCTTCTTCCAAACCCTTCCATTTTAACATTTGTGAGGCTCCGCGTCTCAGGCTCGCATTGAAGCCTTGAAGATGCCGATTGTACAACCATTCTTCAGAAATACTCCCAATGGTGTGTCGTTATGTCGTGGGAATATTCTTGAAAACATCACCTTTTTATCAGAGCCTTCACAATACACAAATATTCGCATTTGGAGGTTTTAGCCCTTCTTTCTTCAATGGGTCGTAAAACGCATATGTTGTTCATTATTGGAACTTTACCCCAGTTTGGGTGATCCATGCGCAACAATGGATCAATAGTCTCACCGATGGCTAGAAGTAACAATGTTCGAACAAGTGTCTCTCCCAGAAATGGAGACCAGGTTACGACTTCTTTACAAGACAGTCACTTGTAGTTCGGATTTTCTAAAAGGCGTGCTTTTGTACCAATCATATGTCGAGATTTGAGATTATGCTTTTTTTCCCGATACATGTTTTTAATAATTGAATAATTAATTGAGTAATAATTGGATTAAAATCTTTGATGGGATTTGTAAAACCATGTATTCTTTAACAAACAGTAGACGCATCCAAGAAAAGAGCATTTAAAAGGAATGGAGATACATTTAAAAATAGAGAACTCAAAAATGATTATGTAAAAATATCGGGAAAAAGATGGCCATTGCCTCAAAGTTTGCTAATTTACTTCAAAGATGGTATCATATCAAATATTTTTAAAGAGCTTTTAGAATCCTACTTTTATTTAGATAAAGTTCATTTTTCTTCTACCTAATCAGCATAAATATGTTTAAATTGGAAAATGTATGATAAGCTTATACAAGAGGACCCCTTGTTTCAAATAAGTTTAAAGAATCATAAAATACCTCATTTAATAGATTAAGATAATGTATCTCGAGGATGAATTTACATGTATGAAAGCCCTAAGGAATTAGGAATAATCTATATGTATTATTTGAGATCATGTCACTAGTCAGTGTGGGGCAATCAAATGTTCCATACAAAAGGAATAACAACAAAAAAAAGATATTTCATGTAACTCTTTCAAGTAGTTTCACCATCTATAAGTGTATTGCATATCATTTATACCTATAAAAGTAAGGTACTGATTAATTATATAGAATTGATTTTTAACTTATCTTATATGATTAAGATTTAAAAAAATATAAATAATATTTTTTTGTTATCACTAAGGAATTATTTAAAAATATTATCAGCATATTATTATAAATGCTTTCATTTAATATTCCATGGGGTTTTATGCATTCAATTTTACATCTCTTTTCTGGCGTTTGGTCCATAATTATAGTGAATTCTAAAAAAAAAGTATTCCTTTTCCTTTATAATCAATTTCCCGATATGTTCAAATGAAATTCAAAGCTTATTTCAGTACAGAACTCCATCATCTACAAGCTTAGCGCATTAGGACATTCCCTTAAATTTTTCAACCTCGCAATCCCAGTATTTTTTTTTAAATCAAACCTAATAGTTGTCCTTCCATTCATACGAAAACCCAACCTAAAAATCAAACTCTTATTTTTCGTTATTTATTATCCAGAGAAAAAACTCAAAAAAAGTTCGATTTATTAATCCGTGCAGAGCAAGTCTGTCTTTTTCCTGATGTAACCTTCATTCATTATTGAATTTGCTTCCAGTACAACGGTAAACTCTATTTCAGGAAGTAAAAGGATGAATTTTTAAAGAATCAAAAACGTGATTCCCCGAAGGGGAATTGACGCGTCCTCAATACTGCCCGGGAGCAGTCCTTATTTGCAATATTAGATAATCACTGAATAGGTTCAGCACCGTAAGCAGAAAGTTAAGAATTGAGATGTGGTGAGATTTTGGCATACATATCATATCACTGACTCTCCGACCCACCAAAGGCACACCAATAAACCGAAAACTGAATTACCGGATCGTCGCAACAGCAACATTGACGGGAACAGTGGGTGAATCTTAAGAACCATCAATGGCTACGGCACAGCCCTTCCCGTAGGAAGTACGTCCCGTTATCAATGGGAGGAGTCATATTCCCACCTAATTGTGTACCCGTCAGAGTGGCAAGATTTAATATTCATATCGGAAGCATCTCATCTTCTTTTCGAGGTGCTCCCTCAGAGGAACGATTTTTGGACATATAAAGTTATATTTATGTTAAAATAATGAGTGAAATTTTAAATTCGCCTGACTAATTTTTTTAAATCGTTTTCTACCAAATGAGCAATTCTTAGCTTTTTCTTCAGGGGTTCAAGACAAGATTTTTCCATTACCTAATGATTTTGTGTCTTGAGTTATAATAGCCATTCTGACATGCGTTTCGAATTATTGAACTTTTTAACTCTGAAATTAAGTGAAATATAGCATTATTTAGAATGAAAATCCCCCCCCCCCCGAGAACACCTCTAAATTCAGATGAGAAACTTCAAGCATGGTGGTTAGATCTTGCCATCCTAGCAATTACAGAAAAAGGCAGATATTTGGCTTCTCTCATCGATGTCGAGATGTTCAACCTATAGGAAGGTTTGTACCGTGACCGATGATAGCCTTTAGAACTTAACCACAGCTCCCACTAGTGTTGTTGCTGCGGATGCCTGGTCATATTGTGTGTGCCTTTGGGTAAATCGGAGTAGCCAGTTTGAGATTAGTTAAAATGAAAAATACCCTCGACAAAGCACCAATATCTCAAGTGTTCTTTATGTTATTATTGGTATTGGAATAGAAATAATTGTCACAAATAGGATGGGCCATCTAATTAGGAGATGAAAAAAATTCGAAAGTATAAAGATTAGTTCATAGAAAATTCCTTAAATCTTACAACATATAATTGTCAAATGATATAAGTTTAAAAGACACGATTTTACTATACATTTAAAAATAGTGATTTTTATTTCTTTAAATTATTTTTTTGCTGTTACTCTATACTTTATTATAAAAGAATATCTTAGAAAATATTTTTTAAAATATATATTTATTTGGAGATTGTGCCATTAGTATTGAAGTATTATTCATTGGAAGGTTTTAGATTATCATGGGTAAGCGCTAAGTATCTTGGTGTCGCATATTGATTCTTTCTAATAAATCTAATTGTTTAAACTAATGGCGTAGTTTTTTACATCGTCGCAACAATATTTTACTGTGAAAATTCTCCTCTAAAATTATGAAGAGGCATTTTATTTGTCTTAGTAAATTAATATATATTAATTAGTCAATTAATATATGTCTAATATCAATGAAATGATATCAATAATTTCATGCATTATCTAAAAATATTTTTATCCAGTATATTATGCTAATTATTATTTCGAATTATCTTTTATTTTATAATTTAATTATTTTTTAGCATTTTTTAAAAGTATGACTATGGGAATCTTTTAACTAACCATCTGTAGGTTGCACTTTTTTGTTTTTCAGGGTTTTTTTTTCAATAAAAACATTTCAGAAAACATATTCTGTCAAAAATAAGTGTCTATGGGGTTTTTATCTCTCAATCTCCAGCTCCATTCAAGTAAGGCACGTAATAAATATTCCAGCGCATAGAAGAATTTACATTCCCAGAAAACCCGATTCTTAAAGCTTTCGGGTCTTTACTGAGTATTACAGCGGCTATATCCCGCTTTAGGAATCGCTCTTAAAACCTTCCTATCAGGCTTTTAGTTCTTTTCGATCAGGGAACAAAATGACTCCACTGGTTCTCGACTTTTGAATCCACTTAACTGGGATCTCGGGTACCTTTCATCCGACTTTGATTTTTTTCCTCAACAGTTCAACAGCCAAGTCCATATGTAGAAACAATAAATTTTTAAAAATTGGAAATCGTAATGCTAAGAACAAATTGGAGAGACGCAAACATATCTTTCGATCAGAAGACATGAAAATATAAGAGAACCTTTTTAATTGATCAAATCTAGAATTATTAAGTTAGAGAGTAAATGAGCAGGATTAAAACAGGATCAATCAGAACAAGATTTGTATTCAGTGAATTATAATTAAGCATGAAGTGTATGATATCATTACACGTGGTGAAGTATATTCACACATGAAGTGTGAGGTATAATTATGCATGAATTATGTGGTTTCATTGTATATGGTGAAGTATAATATACATGGAATATGAGGTGTCATTATATGCGTTGAATCATAATTCTGCATGAAGTATAACGGAGTATATGTCATGCATAATTCTTGCATCAATAAAATTTAAAAAAAATAGTAAATGTCTGTGATTTCTTTCCTTCAATTTATTTATTTTTTTATATTTCTTAGGCTTAAAATCTGCTGATCGTATCAGCGGAGGTTTGTCCATGGCAAGTGCCATTAGTCACAACAACAACAATTTTTTTAAAAAAAGAAAGTTAAAAAGTTAAAATGAAAATTTAGCACAGCAAAAGACAATGAAATTAGAAAGTATGGCTTTATTATCACGTATGGGTCTTTAACAGCAGATGCGTTTTCAAAAGGATGACCTGCTTTTGAAAGTATTACTCTTTCAAACTTGTATAAACTAGTTAATGACTTCAATTAATTGAGACAAATAATGTCTTAGAAATAATAATGTTCACACATGATAACTCGAAATTTAATCTCAGATTTCATTTTTATGTATTTTATGTAATTTGGGGTAATCTATGATAATTTAAAACATTTTAATAATCTTATCATAAGGTTTTATTATTATGTGAGATGATGTTATTTTGGTTAGGATGTTTTGATGTCTCTTAAATTTGTGGGTAAAAATATTTTTATCTGCTTATATCATTATTGCATTAATATTATGTATGCTTCTTTAAAATAAGATGCATTTTTAAAACGTCGATCCTCTTTCATTATTTCATTAGTATTGCTTTATTATTACGTATGTTTTTTTGACAGTGAATGTGTTTTAAAAATGTTAAACTGCTTTCAACAGTATTGCTTTATTATTACTTATGCTTTATTGACAGTGAATGCGTTTTTAAAAGGCTGAAGAAGAACTTTGAAATCATAGCTGTTTTTTTTTATTCGAGATCGGTCGGAGTTCAAAATTTTATATGCCAGCTAGAAAAATTGAAAATGAAAGTTTATATATATATATATATAAAACAGAGAGAGAGAGAGAGAGAGAGAGGGATAGAGACCGATAAAGAAATCGTGTGATTGTTCCAAATAGATTTAGACAACTTAATGATTTAAATTAATCAAGAAAAATATGACCTGAAATGTAATACATGATAACTTGAAATTTGATAACTTGATAACTCAAATTTGATAACTCACATGATAACTTGAAATTTGATAATATAAAAGTCTAATAATCTTATCATGCGCTTTTATTTTATTTTATTTTATTTTATTTTATTTTATTTTATTTTAGTCAAATAAGGTCAAATATTAATGCAATCCTGAAATCTAAATTTTAAGCAGTTCCTCAATTAGTAACAATCATGTTCAGTAAAATATTCTGAGGGAGTACATTACTCATGAATCAGAAAAATCAGCTTTTACCAATGTGTTGCCATCACATTGACGAAAGCTTAAATCACTGTTGATCAAATTAAACCATTATTATTAGAAGATGTCCGTATGACATGAATACTTGCAGAACGTAATATTCTATAGAAAAATAAATGCAAAGAGAGTATTTTTGAAGCATTTTAAGGTAATTATTAAATTAATTTCAATGCAATAGTTTTGTGTTATTTAAAGCAAACGAGTTTTTATACATGTTGGATATCTACTCTAATCATGACCCAACAGCTAACAGATAATTAAACCGTCAATAATAGACATGTACATTTAATATAAAAAATGGTCTAAATGAAATAAAGAATTGAATTTCATAATACTTTATTCAATAAATATTTTAAAGAAATACAATGTTATAATTTTTCTTTAAACTCCGGGCCTTGCGAGTCATACGTTTAATTAAAGCATTCGAGTTAAGTTTGACTTAGTTTAGTTATATTAACTTCCTTTTTCAAAGCAACACAAGGGCTATCTTGAGACGTTTTAATTTTGAGTCCCAATCATATGACGAGGACGACATCTGAGAGGGCATTCCACTTCATACCAGTAGGCTTGTAGGCATCTAGAGTTTCTCGAATGCTGATTAGAAACAAATAAAAAATAGCTAGTTATTTGGGATAGTTTTAAATTGTTCCAGCATAAAAAGTACTTAAAGATTCATGACTCTATCAGACTTGACGTATAAGATGGAAACGTTTTCTGATTTAAAACAGTCAAAGTATTGAGATTATTTACTGACTATGATTTACAAGAGAGAAGAAATGTACAAAATTTAGACATCTTAAGTTTTTCATTAGTAAATATGTTGATTAAAAGAATATAAAGTAACATTATTGATGTTATATAAATCCTTTTGAAAGAAAAATTAAAAACTAAATTTAATGACAAATTTAACTTTTTATTAAATAATCTTTTGAGATATTGCTTATGTTATAAAAAATATTTTTATAGTGCATATAAGACTTCACTGCCGAACGACTCTATTTCTTTACAAATTAGAAAAATGTTTCTTTTTTTCACAATAAAAGTTTTTGTATTATTTGTATAATTACTTGTTCTTCAAATTATAATAATCAATGGAGCTGACAGAAAATTAGGTTAATGAATAATATAATTAACAGAAATCCAATAATAGTAGGAAGTTCAAATTTAATAATTGTAGGAAATATGTAAATATAAAAATTTGAAGCTCAAAAATATTTTTCTAAAGATGCTATTAAGATCAATTTACATAAAATTCTTTATTAAAAATTTTAATTTATCATTAGTTATGGTTCATTGATTGATGAAAGGCTAATAATATAAAATATATTGTTGGAAAATATGCCCAAAATATTTTTTTCAAAAAATTTAATTGCAATTAGAACTTAATTTGAAGACAATAAATGGAAATAATTGAAAATATAAAATTTGAATTTTAAGATGATATAAAAATGATTTATATTCTGTTATGGTTTTGGAAGATATCGGAGACGAACGCCACTGTTTTGTTTAATTTTTAATTATTTCTAATTAAAATTAAAAATTTAACACCAATAATCCATTTCCTTTCACTAAAGTGAATACGAGGCATGTTTGGTAGCTCTGAATCAAATTGTTTAGCTTGTTGAGATCCAACCTACGCACATTAATTTCTGTTATAGGCAGAGATAGAAATTAATTTAGATTATCGTTAGAGCATTATTTATAAGATTTCCTCAAAGGTTAATCTTAATATCGCTGAAATGAACGTTGCTAAATCAACGAGAAATATATTTGTAAATTTCACTTAATATATTAAGGAAAGTAAGTACATGACTTCTACTAAAATACGATAAAGGATGTTTTATCTTGTTCAGATCATTGTAGTACCGAAAATAGAGTTTTTACAAAATATAAAGCAATACAAACAATCTTTCGGCTATAAAAATTTATTTTCCCAGAAATACAAGATAAGAATTTATTCAGGAAAAAAATTGATTTACGCATTAATAATATTACTTAATTATCATTGATATTTCTCTTATCATTATTATTATTGTTCTTATTACTCTTACAACTATTAATATTGCTGGAATAATATTATTATTACTATTGTTAATATATTTTATTACTAATATTAATATTAATTTTATTATTATCATTAATACTATTTTTTTGGTGAGTACTTTACTACCAAAAAAGTAAATATTAAATTTGATACTCATAATTAAACGATCTACAAGAAGAGACGTTTTAAGCGATTTATATGCATGTTACAGTTTGAAGCCACGCATTGTTATATCAGTCTATAAAACAAAACATGTTAAGATTAATAAATTCGTAATTTTTGACTCCTAATTTTATCATCCAAATACTACAATGGCAAATTTATACCTTGACATGAGAACAAAAATATTTGCTTGAAGACATTCACACGCTTTAAAGATAGAAATAGAAGAACTACCATGCCCGAACCGGGACTCCAGCCCGGGAGGCCCAAATCAGACGCGCTACCTCTATACCAGGACGCCGGCACTGTATTAATATTGTTATTACTATGGTTAATATTAGACTATATTGCTATTATCCCTATTGTTGTTGCTGTTAATTATGGCACTTGGCATGGGCAAATTCACTGATTCATCAGCGATTTTAAGCCAAAATGAGCGTCTCTTGTTTTAATGCAGCTCCAAATAGGGCCAAGAATACGACTTAGCTATCCACACATCACATTCGCTCGCACAGCTCCTTTTTACAGAAAGAACACAGAAAAACCATGCCCGAATCGGGACTCCCAGATAACGGAAAGACGCGCTATGCCTATGGCAGGATGACGTCATTATCAATATCACTCTCTCTTAACGAGTAAGTTACAACCAAAAAAGTAAATGTTAAATTTGACACTCATAATTCAACGATCTACAAAAAGCTGCATTTTAGGCGACTTATCTCTGTGTTACAGTTTGAAGGCACGCATTGTTATATCAGTCTATAAAACATTACATGTTAAAATTAATAAATTCAGTGTTTTCTGAGCTTAATTTTATCACCCTAATATTACAATGATTTACTCTGACAATAGAACAAATATATTCACTTGAATTTTAGAGTGACTTGCTGTTCCATCCAGGTATTCTACTTTTTAACATCCATACACAATACATGTAGAAGTGTGATGATCAAGCAATAATAAGTCCAGATAATATCTTTGAATTTAATAAATGACAATAAAACTAAGTCAATGATGAGCAAATGATGATGTTGACTAATTACAAGATGGAGTGGATATTCAAGTTCGTCTTTTAACAATACATCGTAATATTCCGCCTTCGTCTTTTAAAAAGCTGTAATTATCTCGCCTAATCTAGGCATCAATTACACACTGTTCTTGATTTTTTCCTCCAAAGACTCTGCTTAGTGACGGGAAGTGAGGTAAGAAGTGCTGCTCAATGGCGGGAAACGAGACACCTTGCACCACATTCATATTATATATAGAAGTTTATGTATGCATTATTCGTTTTATATGTCTTATTGATAGCAGATACAATATAAGCATTTAGATCATAAGAAAATATTTTTTTTCAAAATTCTATTTATCTTTCTCTTGCTGACCTCTTTTGCAATTTCATGAATTAAACAGTTCATCTAAGGACACCCCTTTTATAACTTTAAACATTCTTCTCGAACAAAAAAGAAAGCTCACAAAGACTCGCCTCGTTAAGCTCTACTCCGCGGGTCTACCCCAACTCCCCCGCGTCCCTTCATCCAGCATTAAATTTCGGACGAAAGATCCACGAGAAACATTAAATTTTCTTCCGGTACAGCGGCCAAATCTATTTCGGGAAAAAGTGATGAATTTTTAAAGATTCCAAAACGTGATGCCACGAGACGACTCCTGATGAATTGGCGGGGCCTCACGCACAGTTCGGGGAGAAAAGAAAGGAAAGGATTCGTTCTAATGGACCCGCTCTTGAACTGCGAGGTTAGTGAGTCAACGATCTGAGACGTCATTAATCAGGGGAGCAAATGTGTGATTAAGACGTATTGAAGAGTTACTTATCTTCAAGTGATGAATATAATTTGCACTGACTCTCTTTCTCACGAAGAATCAATTTCGAATCTGTTAAAGTCTGCAATGTTATTTCTATGGTTTAGCATTTACAATCTTTCACATCAGTGATGGATGATAGTACATTCCAGGCTTTGTTCGGACAGCGTTCAGACGATTTCTCAAGGCTGAAAACTTGTACTGTGTCATTTGAATATACAATTCTGCATTTGGTCAAACAATGTGACTGAAAACATCAATTTCAATTCATATTTTATTTTTATACCATTTTTATTTCTTGCATTAACCAAAACACAGTGAGAAATTTAATTATATTCATGCTAATAACTCAAATACTGAGGGACATAAAACTGGATTGCTTTTATTTTCTTATCTTTTGGTAATAAAATAGTAAATGAAACAAGTTTGTCTTACTGTTAAATTGCAAAACGAAGGAATTATCGGCTAACATTGTTGTGAATTCAGTAACGGCACTTATACGGAAATGCTAAAACTTCAAATAGAATGAATTTGTAACATTCTATAAGTTTTGAAAATTTTCTTAAAAACAGTTTTAAGAAATTAAACACTCTTTTTTCAAATTTATTCTCCTTTATTCACGAATTCAGATATATTCATTAATAAAATTGATATTAAAAACAAATTGTATTAGATAGCTACGTAAGTGACAAAAGTCATGGGACAGCAATATTCAAATATACAGATATCAGTATTATCATGCATAAAATGCATAAAGTGGAATCGTATTGGTAAGGCTGTCATGTGCTTTCGGCTGACTCATGTAAAAACGTTTCTGTCACGATTACAAACTTTGAATATAGAATGGCAATTGGAGCTAGACGCGTGGGGCATCCCATTTCGGAAATCGTTAGAGAGTTGAGCATTCCAAGATTCAAAGTGTCAAGAGATCTAATTTAAGTAATAAATTTTCGCCATGGACAAAGAAGTGGTCGGCCTCCTGAACCTCCTATTATTGTCGAGACCAATGTATACGAGTTCAATCGCCATTGTTAACAGATAAACAATGAATAACCACGGGAATCAATAAAGGATATACAACGAGGGGAGGGGAGTGCTTTTTAAAATAGTCAAGTGAAATTTGAATTTAATGAGCCATGGCAGCAGAATCCGAACTCCAGTACTTTTACTAACAGCACAGCATCGCCTTTAACACCTCTCCTATTCTAGTAATCAAGCACACAAATCTATGCTTCCAAACTGTCAACAAGACGCTGTGCGAAGTTAGTTTGAATTTCGAAATGGTATGATTGTCGGTCTTCTGGTCTATCTGAACCTATCACTGAATGTACTAATCAATGCTAGACATATTTATTGAAGTCAACGCCTTATAATAATGAATCAAAACTGTTTACGATTAGTTCGTCGAACATTCTGATCAATTCCGTGGAAGGATTTAGCTATCTAGCTCAGACGATATGAACCCTTAGGGGACATGATTGAGAGGCCAGTTACTATATAAAAGTATCCACCAGTAATACTTTCATATTTATGGATTTTTATATAGGCATCATAGCTTAATATTTCTGCAGGATATTTCTCAAGACTTGCTGAAAACATATCATATTAAAATGTCATGATTAAAAAAATACTTGACCACATCTCTTATTATTACTAGTCTAACTGCTAACACACACATACTATTAGTATGGAACTTACTGCTAAGATTTTGTGCTCATTTATTTGTTAAAAAATAAAAATCGTTTTCTAAAAATAAATATATAAAAACAATGACTGACTGAATCTAACATTTATATAAAAACAATGTTGAATCCTAAGCATTTTTTTTAATTTCGAAGTTCTTTAGTGTTTTACACATTTACCAATCCAAGGGACTTTTGAAGTAGAAAGCAACTAAAATAGAATGCAAACCAAGCGAAAAGGAAAAGAGCCTCGAAGTCAGAAAGAGAGCAGCGGCTCTGTTGGCGAGAGATGACGTCCGCGAGTAGCCGCTGACATGATTGTGATTGATGAAGTTGGAATTCTTGATCATATTTTGCGGAAAAGCCATTCTATCACGATAGATGGTGTTTGCTCAGTGAAATCAGAGTTCCCGCGAACACAATTTACCACAAGGCGATTCGCGTAGCCTTTTATTTGAATAGTAATTCATCGTCTGTGCAACTAACGATTATAATCACAAGTAATAAGACTTCTTGAACTACATTATTTCTTTTGTCAAAATGCAGTTTTTCAAAAAGTTAAGTAAATGTCACTCTACATTTTTTTAAAAAAATGTGGAGTGATAAAAAAAAATTTTTGTAGAGTTTAAATTTTTGAGTGATAAATTTTTTTTGTAGAGTTTAAATTTTTTTGTAGAGTTAAAAATTTGTAGAGTTAAATTTTTTTAAATTAAATACTCAATTCTATATAACGCGTACCTAATGTGAAATTTCAAATATTTCGCTTTTTTAAAAAAATAAAATGTATATTCATAAATTTTCATATTTAAAAAAAGTTTTTCTCTTTACCTAATTAAATGTTATAACGTTAATCAATTTATTTTATGAATGTATTTCATTCTGATTACTTTTTAATTTGAACTTTTTCTCTCACATTAATAGGTTTTTATTTAAAAACGGAACACTTGTTTTTGAAGTTCCATCTTCTCCTTTTACATTGATTATAGATAACGCATCCGGGTGCGAATTTAGAGACCTATTGTTTTAAAGACCGTCAACCGATCAAACTACGCTAAAATGTACTTTTTTGTATTTCTTTCATGTCAAACTATAATTTAACAAGAGTACCAGTTTTTTCTGGTACTCTAAAACATATGTATGGATACTTTTGAAACGAATAACGTAGATGCACCTTTCTACTTTAGATCACCATTTATAAAGGAAATGTGAAAGGATTTTTAATAATTTATGCATTAATTAAGCTTGTATTCCATATTAAGGAGATTTATTTTCCAAATCGAGTTCATTATAATTGCTACAATATTACATAGGTGACTGTAAAGGTGATTAATCAGCTAATTATGTACAATTACTGTAGATTATTTTTAATCCGCAATAAATTTAGAGCTAACTATGAATAATCAAGAGGAATTATATATAATCAAAGAATAATCATAATTACGGTAGCATACATGCATAATCTAATATTTGCATATTCTTTTTAATATAACATTTATTAATTCAGAATGTACACAGTATTTTCAATAACGGATATTCTATTTCTAAAAGAAAGTTTTAAAGCATCAAGAGTTAAGAAAATATTCATGATATACTGTCTTATACCGATGAATCATAAAAAAAAATAAGTGAATAATTTGGTATGAATAATCATTCTAGAATAGTATGGGTGGAGGAGTAAATGAATATTTATAGAGCCTTGACTTTATTTTCCTATTCCGTCTGCCCGTCAACCAAAATTATATCAGATCATTGTGTGCCTGAAATATTTTATGATTCGGAAAGATGTATGGTATGGAAAAAGGATTTTAGAATGGCATTGTTAAGGTACTGAATGTGTATTTATAGAACCTTGAATTTTTTTGGTATCCAATCCACCCTTTTTTCAAAATTATGCTGGATAATTGGGTGTCTACATTATTTTATGGTTAGGAAAAGTATATATTATGGAAAATTGAGTTTAGAATGGAATTTTAAGGCACTGAATGAGCATTTATAGAACCACGGCTTTTCTGTTACGCAATCCACCCTTTCATCAAAATTTTGAAGGATAATAAGGTGTCTATTCCCTGATATGCAAAGTTATATAGTGTGGTATGGATAGAATTTCTACATTATGGAATAATGTAGAAAATTGAATGGATAATTTAACTACAGTATTTTATAGAATGGAAATTCTATGATAAGGTAGGATAAGGGATTCTTGAATAATGTGGGTGATATATTAAATGAGCATTAATAGAACAAAATACGGTTGATAATGGGGCTTTTGTAATATTTTATGGATATCACTAAAACACTAAATTGATTAGTCACACTTTTCTTATCGAAACTTCAAAAAGATATTTCTGTACAACAAATCAGTATTATTGGGAGTAGATGCAACTTATGAATTTAAGACGCAAGTTACGTATGAAAGTTACGATTTATTTCATCAATTATTATTGAATGAGTGAAAGTTTTAAAAGTTGAACGACAAAGCAAAAATTCCTACAATGTTTACTTGCTCTTACATTAATAATAATTTAAGTATTAGAAGTTTTTACAGAGGAATAATCATCATAATTTATTGAAAATTATATTTAAAACTGATGCTTCCAATAGAATCGGAAAAGAAAAAAATTGCTTAGAATATTTCTTAATACTTTAATGAATATATACAATCAATCAGAATGGATCTACTAAACAAAAATACTAGTTCCTTATTTTATATTCATATAAATCAAAATTCGCTTCATATAATTTAATTTCTCATCAAAAAAAACTTTGTATCCCGACACAGAAACTGATGATGTGTTATTTAGGCAACTTGGATTATTTGAATGATATTCTTCACAACAAAATCACGAGAAAAAAAATGGGGTTTCGGTCGTGTTCTAAAGAGCTACTACCAACCCCAGTGAAGATCGATCTGTCACCTGAGGGGAAGTAACTGAATCCCACACTATTACTTTATTCCTCAGAAGAAGTAAGTTTTCCCTTAATTATTCATTGACTTTCCATTTATGCTCCATTGGCTGGGATTAATAATAAGATTCTCAAAACATTATCTGTGATAGAATTATAAAATACAAATTTAAATATTCCAGACAATATTAGGAAAAATAAATACGAAACTGGATATTTAGCCCTTCCGAAATTAATTTTGCGAAAAATAAAAAAGAATTTGTTCTGTTATTTTAATCTTCTAATCAAGTTATGAAACTCATATCTAAATATGTTCATGTGTTTCAAATTTCGAGAGTAAGTCATAAATCACGAATTTATCACGCAAAATAATATAATGAATAGTTTATTAGATAAATTATGAAATTAAAAATGAATTGATAAATATGAATATTAATAATTTAGATAAAATAGCTGAGTAAGCATATATCCTAAATGGAAACTTGCCGATTTCTTAAATGTTACATGGATGTTGAGTATTTTTATTTTACGATTCCTGCATACTCTTCTGTTTTATTCACTCTTTAAAGCCAACAGATGAATGCGAAAATGTACCTGAAATTCTGAAATTCATTTCCTACGTAAAATACATTAACTTCTTTCAGACTCCAAAAGTTAACGTATTCAGCATAAAAATGATTTTCTAGAACTCTGTTTAGTTAAAATTCGTCTTGCTTGTATGATAAATGAGCCCTTTTGTTCTCAAGAAAATTCTTTTCAAAGTTCCTTGTTAGGTCTCCATCCAGTTTTGAATCTAAACAAGAGCTATTTTGAGACAGACTCTGTTATTTCTGCGTGTGCGTGGAGGAAGAGGGCAGCAACTGACCCACAGGGCCTCTCTCTAGTGTTTCCAGCCATGATTGAAATTTAACAGATATATTTAGAATAGTTAAAAACATTCTTTTAAAAACGCAGTCCTCATTTTTTTAAAAAATAATACGACATAAAAAGTAAACATCTGAGAATGAAGCAAAATTGAGATTGTTCATTTCAATGGCATTGACACATTTTGTAGTCAATGAAAATTTGCTTGAAAATTTTCGTTATTGCTTTGGGAAAAAAACTATCGACAGGTAATTCATTATTATTTATGATGTATTTTTATTGATTATTTATGTTATTTGTTGAAGATCCGGTAATATCCATTAAGTACACTTTAATTGATTTATTTTTAATCTGAAAAAAGTCAAAATAATCCAAACTTAAATTGATTTTTAAAATTAGTATCTATCCTAATTAAGTTGAAAATTTGTGACGTGAAAATTATATACGTAAGTTTTATTTTACAAACAACTTTTTCATTTCATACGGAATGATATTTTTAAAATTTACGTTCTGTAGATATTCTTTCTGTTTAAAACTAATGGTATTTATTCGAATGTTTTTGAAGAAATTATTAAATATTTCTCTAATTTGTCTAAATAAGGTTATCAGGTTATAAGGTTATAAGGTTATCATTTAAAAACCTTTATTTATTAATTTATGAAGTGCAATTTATAAATTCAAATTTAGGTAATTTTTTAAAATTTCCTTTATGATTACAAAAAAATTCATTTTCAAGCAATAAAAGCAGCGGAACAAAATGCCGCCATATATAAGTAAAATATCGCTCTATTTTTTGTTACACTTGCTTCAAATTTATACAAATATCATTTTAAAGTTTAAAGTTTTTTTTAGTTTGTAAAAACAGAATTTTTAATATGGACTTTTATAAGCTCACTTTTTATAAGCAGGAGTTATGAAATTCTGAGCATTTGTAGGCATTTTTATAGAAAGCAATATAATATTTTACTATTTCAAGAACTTAATTATCAATAATTTTACTATTTCAAGAATTTAATTATCGATAAATCTTGAAAAGTTAAATTTTAAATTCACACTAGTGTCACTAATTGACAGCAGCTTTGAAAAATAGCTTTTTTCAAAACATTGCTTAATATTCATACTAACAAAATTATAAATGAAGAGTTAAAAAATTACTGTCACAAAAATGTAATCATTTGACTAATAAGAGTGAGATTTCCAAATTTTTAATGAACAACAATAATTAGCTAATTAGTGATTAGTTAAATTAATAATATATTTTTGTAAATTTTCAGTAATTACAAAGTTGTTTAGAATGCAAGTGAAGATATATAACATTTTGCAGTTCAACTATCTATCGGGATGATTGATAAATGGATGCTAGGAAGAAAGTATAAAGAATTTCATTTATAATCTGGCTGATTTGATATTTTATAAAATCAATATTTGTTAGTGTTAAAAAATAATAATAATATAACTTTTGTGAAACAGCATAAAAATTTAAAAATATTAACAATGACGATCCCCGCTCCTCCTTCTGATAACCTGCTTTCTCTAAACGAGTTTTGATAGATTCAGTTAAAAACTATAAATTATATTTTTAATACGGGAAACATAAAATGATAATGTTTACTTTCAAAATACGTTTTGATCATTTAAATTCTTTTATGTATAAAGACCTCAAATGTCGCCTAGTCAGTTAAGTAAAAGAATAACTAATGAATTTAAACCCATAGAAAAAGAAGATTTGATATTCATTTTGATTAAATTCTTAATAAGTAAATGTTAAAAAGGAAATTTAGTCTTTATCAGCCCGATGCCGGAGGATTTTAAGACTTTTCTTCGAAAGGAATTACAAATATTGAAACGTTTTTAATTCAAATTTTCTAGGCCAATAATAATAATCAGAGATACCGCCTGTATGAAGATAATCTAATATCTAATTCATCACATTATTCGTGACTAGTGGAAAAAAGAAGACCGATTGAAGTTTCCGATTTTGATTTTGCTAAAAAACAACATTGTACAAAGTTCTAATAGAAACTTCCTTGTACGATGTGTTGGTAAACTTATATAGCTTGATTTTAATGTATTAACAGGTGTTAAGGAAAAGGTGTGATATAAGAAGAATTTATTTTAATAAATTAGGAGACAAATGCAATTAAAAAGTAGCCATGACAACTTTTTGTTTACTTATTATTCAAATAATCTATACTTATAACAAAGCTGAATGGGTGTGAATGCGTGTTGGGGCTCTACAGGGCAGACTATTTTATTTACAGCTGAAAAAAATTTACACATGGATACATTGGAGGCCAGGAATGTGCATTTTGGAGCCCCGCTTTAATTTTTAATTAAAATATTAATTAATTAAAAATAAAGCGAAATTTTGACGTTTTTCTGCTATAACGCCTGAAAATATTACATCACAAAAACGATTTTGGCATCAAGTTAAAGTTCAAAAATTTTATTATCAAATATACAACTGTTTTGACTGAAAAAATTGATTTTGTATTTTAATGAAATTTTAAAAAAAATTAATTTAATTGTATTTTTAACAATTTATTTCATATAAAATGAAAATAAAATTTAATGTACACGAGAATGACAAAATATTTGTTTTTAATAACGGGTTGCCATCGCATTTACAAAAGCTTTGATTAAAAAATAAGCTAATTACTACTTAAAATAGAACCTAGAATATTGCAATTTTCAGTATGTAATTATATGAAATGAAATAAATGTGAATTTTTTTTTAAATAATGAATGCAAGACAAAGTATTCTATGATCGTTTGCAATAACAATATTACTAATTCAATGACACTGTTTTATTTAAGACAAATGTGGCTTAATCTCTACAAGATATCTACTATAATCGGAACACAAAGGCTAATGTGCAAACTTTTAGTAATAAACATACATATCTTAATAAATAATTATATTCTTAGTAAAGTAAGGCAAAAAATGCTGATGAAGTACGAATTTTAAAATTTTAAATATGTTATCTGATTTCTGAATCATATTAATGAAAATGAAAAAAGTTGCATTCCATTCAACAAAATCAATCAATAATGCTGATTTATGAAAATTTCAATATCACTATTCGATAAAAACTGGCGATTTTTGATTACTTTATCGACCATTTCAAAGAAGCCTATAAGAGCTCCTCAAGAGTTTCGTAAAAAAAATGTTTTAAAAATTCGGAAAAGTTTGTAGGATGGTGAGTCTTTAAAATTTCGAATTAAAATTAGAATTCTTTTGTTCTTCCTTAAAATTAGAATTATCTTATTCACTAAAATTCTTTCTTTTTGTATGTTCGTTCATGAAAATGTGAAAAAGTGAGTTTAATTCTACTTAGCCATAATAACGAATAAGTTTTACGAATTCAAGAAAATCTGTAGAATGGATATTCCTTAAAATCTCGAATTAAAATTCTTTTATTCTTCCTTAAAATTAGAATTCTTTTATCCCCTTAAATATTTTCTCTTTGTTTGCTTTGTATGAAAAAGCGAGTTTAAATTTACTTAGTCATAAGCTTAAAAAATTGTTTACATATCACTTTCTGATTAAAGACTTGTTACAAAAGAAAATAAATTAATTAAAAGAGAATAAAAAGTGAAGATATTTAATTGAAGAGAGTGAAAGTTAACCTTTGGGAGGAGTGAGAAAAAAATCAAAAGCTGTGGATTTCCCACTTCAAACGCCGCCAAGTTCAAGAGGGAAAACAGTGGCTTCTCGTCTCTTTTTTTTTATTCTTAGCTTTTTTTTTATCGGCTCTTAGAATTTTATACTGTTCAACGCTATTGAGTATGTAACACCATTCTTATTTGTTTGCACATGGCCTCTATTATTAACTTTTATTATTACTTTTTTCCGTTTTGACTGATTATCGAGTTTTACATATTGGAAATTCAATGAATAAAAATGAAATAAGATTTTTTTCAAAAAATTCTGCACTCTATAACCATTAAACTACTATTTCACAGAATTACAAAACATTTCAAGGGTTTTAAAGGTCTCTAAAGAGAAATTCTATTTTTTTCTTACTTTTTTAAAAATTGAATTTGACCTTCTTTAGATATTTGTATCAAAAGCTTTAAAAATAAATGGAATTACTTCTTAATTAGAAAAATGAAATTTAAGAAATTAATTAAAATTCATTTCTTAGTTCATAAAAGATCTAATAACTTACGTAATCTCTATCACGATGCATTATTTTAATATGTTAATAATTAAATATTTACCTCATTTTATTTAATCTGTATTCTGGTGATGACTTAGTATGTGCAAAGTCATTACCAGATTACATTGCTCTTCGTTTTTATTACTTACTAGTAGTACTTGATAATGTTAGTTTCGTAACTATTCTTCATTTTTTCTTGGTCCAATGTTTTTAAAATTCTTAATTAAAGAATAATAAAAATAGAAATAATAAAGAAAATGAAATCTTCCATCTTAAATTTTAAGTTATCACGTAAAAAAGTTATTATATTAAATCATTATTTATCTTAATTAATTTAAGTCATTAACAAGAGTAAACCAATTCGTCACAATAACGAGATTTCTCCCTCTCTCTCTCTTCACACACACGCACACGCACACACGCACACGCACGCACACGCACGCACACACACACGCACACACGCACACACAATCTTTTAAACTTCCATTTTCAATTTTTATAGCTGACAATGAAAGTTTTCGAACACGACCAATTTTTGGATGGAATAACAGCCATGTTGTCATAGTTTTTGTGAATGAAATGAAAAATGCATTTGCTGTTAATGAAACATGCAGTTAACAGTTTTATATTCTTTACTGTCTAATAAGATGGCACTTTCTATTTTGGGAATATTTTGTTACATTGATTTAAATGGAAATCCCTTAAATACTTGACTTATTTACGCATTTGGTCATTTTACAATTGAATTATAAACTTTTATGAGTAGATTATTTTTTATTTAAAACTATCAAAATTCGGCAAATCGATGCACGTACTGCATATGAGGAAAAACAGTTAAGGGGTTAATAATGCAATACTGGTAAAAGCAAGTCAACGCTTTAAAAACACATCTGCTTTCAAAGATGCATACATAATAATAATGCAATACTAGTAAAAGCAAATAAAAAAAATTTTGCACGTAAATTTTGGAGACATCAAAACCTCCTAACCAAAAGAACATCATGTTTTCACATGATAATGAGAAGGCTTTGAAGAGTATTTCCGTTCTCGAGTGTAGAAAAATGTTAAGAAATTCAACTGAAAATCTACTCAAAAATAAAAGTAGTAAAAAAAATGCTAAAATTAATATGATAGCAATATTATATATAAAATAACCTAAAAAGTCTTAAGAATCTATTATAGATTTTAAGATATTATAACTATAATTAAAATTTTAATTTATTTAGATCTGTTACAACAGTGAAATGAGTTTTTAGAATTTTCCTTTGAAATTCAGAGTGTTAATAAAAAAAATTGCTCTAAGTTTTGTAATATCAATTATCTGACTTTGGCAAACAGCTGATTCTGATTAATTTCTGTTTTGATTGTGATTAATTTTAGTTAAATTTCGTGCAATTTTCTGGAGTCAAAATACAGAATTCATTAATGAAATATTTTGAAGCATCCAGGTTAGACGTTAAAGCCCTGTTATTTTAGTAACCTTAAACAAGTTTTGTTTTACGTGCACATGAACCTTCTTAATGGAATCAAATTCCTTGATATTAGAGTAATTAAAAACATAATAATCCTAATATGATATCTTGTATGCTAAATTGTTTCTACCTGTAATACCTAAATTTTATTATTTATAATATCAATATTAAAAAAATCTCTCTTTTTTATTTCAGCACTGGAGGAAAAATAAGCGTTAAAAGCTATTTGAATCACAATGTTTTGGAAATATTTTTAATCGCCAATGTTTGCTGTAAGTTATTAAAAATATTTCGAAAATTGGCAAAATATAGAAAAATATTTTTAAAAAAATAAATTGACGCAAATAAAAAAATGATTTGTTTTTCATTTTAAAGCGTTATAAAAATTGGTTTTTTTTATTTCAATTAGAATAAGGAAACAATTTCTCTTAAATGTACATTTCCGCATTCTAAACTATGTTTATCCAAATGTGCCTATTTTAAGTCAAACTTTCAGGTTTGCCAAGCATCAACAGAATTTTCTCTTTCATTTTTAATGAAGATAAAATACACTTTTTAACCTATTTTTTAATTTACATTATAATACCTAAAAGCCCCGCCTTCCTTAATTTCTATTCAGAAATTTTCATATCTAAATTTACAATCCACAGCCTTCCAGTTAAAATATTTATTCTTGTAACAAAACCGAAGCTATATTTTTATTTTAAAGAGCGTGAAAAATTCATGAGAAATATTTTATGCAATGAATATCTTAATGTTCTGAACCGACTGAATGTGAAGCGCATTTTAGTTGTTTACTTTGAGTACACGTAGTATCATAGCAACCGGAAATGCGTCGTGTTTTTATATATGTTGATTTTTTTCCCTTCTAAATGTGAACAGTGCGGTATCTACGGGGGGAAAACTCATTGAGTTCTAAATGGACTTCCATTTGTTTACTGTTGTCCTAATTCATTTGCATTGTGTCCTCATTCCGTTCACCTCTTTGTTCCACTTTACCCAAAACGGAACAGCTTTCAACAACACAGCTATTGCAGCTCTTAACCATTTAGAGTAGATATATATCAATAATGGTTAATTACAAAATAAATCAGCAAGAATGCTCTTCCTAAATTTCGTATTCTCAATTATAAAAGGGAGATATATTTTAAATATACTTTTCCTGACAGATTAAAACCAGAATTTGGCATATTATTACAGTTATGTGCAATAACATAACAAATATCAAATTTTACATATTTTAGTTATTATTTAATTGTCACGTTTAAATGCTTTTAAAGTTACAGACAGACAAACGGTCAGCTCCTTACGGTATTTGATTCAAAATGTAATAGGTGTCAACACCATAAAAGCTTAAACTATATACCGATTTGATTCATTTAAATACCTCCGTTTTGTGATTAATATGTCAATTTATATTCGAAATCTGGTCGGACAATCTTGCACTAAATGTATTCTGCTCTAAATTTGATAGGAAACTATAAATTCTGAACAAAAGGAAATTCTGTATAAAGACATAATTTATGGAGTTAAATGCATAAAGAATCAAGCCTGAATAAAGCAGTATTCCTCAAATTTATATTAAATAAAAAGAATTAAATAAAGATAAACTAAGTAAAATCTTAAATATGTTTCATAAATTACTTCTCATTAATGTTTTTTCTGAATTAAAAAAAGGGTGTAAAAAATAAAAGGGCAAAACGAAAAGTGAAGTCGAATAAATTATTGAATTTTACGCCGTTATTTTTAGAAATGATTAATCAAGATTTAATTTTCTAACATGATAGTCATACCAGGAAAAAAGACTTAATAATTATCGCATTCCAATCCATTTACTTTTGGGCCAATAAGCAATCACTTTACGAATACGCCGTTTGATTGTGATATAAATTAGTCTGGAATTTTTCAGTTTCCCTTTTTTGATTCTTTAATTAAAATATTTTATTAAATTTTTTTTGTTTAAATTTACATTTTGTCGATGGAATAAATATATTTATTCTTTGTCAATCTTTTTGAAATACCTTTTGGGCAGGGAATATATCAGAAATGAAAATTCGATTTTTATGCCAAAGATTGAATTGCCAAAAGACTCAATTTTCATAAAAATAATATTCAAATACCTATAAATTAATTATCAGTTAATTAATTTTAAAGCAGTTGGAAGCCCTAACTTAAATTCAAGTAAAATAGAAACCAAAATCATCATACATCTCAGAAGAAACACTGAAAATTCTCATAATGTAACCATTATCAGTTAATAATTTGAAAAATCTTAAATGATATTTCAGCATTTCCATGAAAGTGCAATGAGTATTACAGAAATATTAAATTACGTTATCTATAAATACAGGGCATTTGTTAATTGCGTTTTATTTACATGCATCATGAACTATCAACAAATAATATTTTATATGTATTTCCCTGAAAAAGTCAATCAATATAATCCTCAAAAAATCAACTTAAAAATTGATAGATTTTCACTTATAAACTTTAATGAGTGATATTAAAATTATTTCTGGTAGTTACTTTTGTCCTTGCTTGTTTTATGAACCTTAAGAAATGTCTCTGAAATTCTAAATAAGCAAGAATTTCAATGCTAAAGTTGAAAAAAGTCAGGGCCTAGCGCAATTTGCAAATCCACAAACAAACTTTAGTAGGCTATAAATCACCAAATGTGACAACATTCTGTATTATTTTCTAATAATCTTAAAAGCAAAAAATTGATGCCTTAAAAGAAATATAATCCAATTAGTTGTATATACATTTTGAGGCTTCAAAAACCTCAAACAAAAACAACATTATGTTCCCAAATGAAAACAAAAAGCAATATATTTATTATCATAAGAAAATGTTTTAATTACATCTGATCACGCGTAGTTGATTATATTGTATGATTAAAAGGTTAAAAGCAATTATAATATGAAGTTATTTCTGTATTTAAAGGTTTCTTCTCACAAGACTTATTTCTAGAAAAATAAATTTTATTTAACTAACTACGCCTGCATTATACTTATTATAAATATAGGTATTTATTAATGTGGCTCAGAACGCGATTAAAAAAAATCAGATTTTAAACGATTTCGTCTTAACCTCAAAAGTAAACAAATAACGTGGGGCTTTGAACATATAAAGCATCGCTTTATCCATTGTATTTTCTTTTAGCAGTCATTATTTTCAAAATTTTAAAATAAAGTGGCCCAAATAATGGATATTGCATTACAGTTTTACTAAATAAATCCGACTTTAAATATAAATAGCACATTACTGATAAGTGTAAATATACTTTTCTTTTTACATATAACAAATGCTTTAATGTAAAGGACAATCAAAGAAAAATAAATTGAAAAGTTTCAGAAGCATTTTAAGTATACATATGCCAATATTTGCTTGAAAAAATTAAGAATACAGAAGTTATTTGAATAATTTTAACTACCACTAAATATTTTCTAATTGACTGCTAATTAATCTAATTTTGCGTACTCCTGTCTTAAATATTTTCAAATATTGTTTTTGTGTGCCTAAGTTTGTTGTAAGAGGAACTTAAAGGCAAACTTTTAATTGGAAAATGGCTTTTCTAGAACTAGTATTGATGCAAGGAATTTCGTCTAAAAGTTATATAAAAAAAAGGAAAATTCTTTTCGAGAAATAGCTGAAATTGTTGGTAGAAACCCCACTTGAGTCCAGAAAGTTATTTTAAAACTTAAAGATGATGGATTGATTGGAAATAAATGTGGAAGAGGTGGTGTAAGTATTCTGAGCAATGTCGCCAAAAAGGAAGTTTTTGACAGAAATCAAGATTGACACTGAAATAAATGTAATCAAACTTACTGCAAAATTTTCTCAAGTAATAAGTAGAGATGTAAGAATGTCGGAAATAGTGTGTTGCATCCCAAGAGATATATGTGGGTTTTTTAAAGATATTAGCATAAGAAATTAATCAATCAATTTAAGTAAAAATTTCAATCCTACGAAACTTTAATCTATCTAACCAAATTTTAGTAAAAGTAAAAAGCAAAGTAAAGTAGTAAGTAGTAAATAACTACCAAATTAAATTATTTTTCTTGCTGCTGATACGAATACACATATATAAAATAAAATTATTTGTTCCTATGAAATTAAACAAGCAAAATAATCGCAATTTAAAAATAATAAAAATTTGAAGAATTGAAATTCTGCTTTCATCTCTTTAACTTTATACTTTTGAGAAAAATGCATAAATATTAACAAAAAAGACACTAGATGATTATCATTACTTAATTTAATCCCTTTAGAAGCTTTTTAAAACTAATTCTTAGTTCTTTTCCAGTACGATTAATAATTACCCCGGCATACAAATATAATCGAAAAATAAAATTTTAAAAAACATAATATCGTCTGGTGAATTCCAATACGACTTACAAAGACATTAATATAATTGAATAAAAACCTCCTTTGCATATTAAGAAAGCAAGATTTGTATTGCCTTTGCATAAATTAAAAACCTTAAGAAATGTTTCTGGAATTTTAAATAAGCGAGTTTGCTTTTTAAAGTCGGTCTTTTCAACAGTTTTATGCAGTTTTCGTTCCTTCTAATGAGAATCTTTCATTCTTTGTTCACAAACTTAACTCCGTTCGAAATTATAAATGGCAAATTCATTTTTTTCTAATGATGCAAAAGAAAATAAACCTTAAACTATTTTCGTCCGCCAGACTCTATATTAATCTGAACTCTTTTAGCATAAAATTTTTCCACGTTCGTTTCGAGCGGAGGTATGGCATCGGAAAAGAAAGGTTGTTATATCGTGATTTGCAACGTGTGATGACGTCATTGTTTCCACGGCAACTGTGGCGGATTGAGCGGTTTTCTCTCCTAGCACGCATGATTCCGCATTGCCACGATTGGCGAGAAATCGGTAAATGCCTCCAAAAAAGATACATTTCCCATTGATGATAATCACGTGTTTGCGGCAAAACTTCGGCTGAAATTTTATTTCCGTCAGTATGCAGAAACTTCATGAGAATATTTGAAAAAAATATGCAAATAAATAATCAAGTTTCTAACTAATAAGAATTTTACTAATCGAATTCTAAAGCTTCCCAGGCTTTTGAAATAAATCATACATTCTGTGCATAAAAAAACAAAATATATATACATAAAAATTATTATTAGATTAAAAACACAGAAGACAGCATTTAAGACAATTTTTTTGTGTGAATCATATTGTTTCTCCTATTTTATCAATAATATTTGGATTTTGATATATATTTTGCCTTCGGTATTTTTGGTATATTTTTTCATATTAAGGATACTAAAGTTTGTGTAATTATGTTTTTAAAGGTTATATCTCATTAATTTATTTATATTCAAACTTATAGCCCTAATGTTGAATCTAAAGTGCTTATGAATATAATTGGTATTAAGCTCTCAACTTTGTAAAAACCATTTTAAATCTTGAGAGTAATTTCAATGAGAATTAATTTTATTTGGGATAAATATTAAATTTCAGAAATAAATTTAAAAAATGAAAATAAGCTATTTAATGCGATTTTCTTTATTTTCAGATAATTTAATTAATTAATTGGTTGATGAAATTTTAAATGAACTAAATATTGTACACTATTTCAAAATATACGTAATGAATTTGTTTTTAACTATCTTATATATAAATAAACACAGTTATATTTATGTAGATAATTATAAATAAAATAATTAGTTATATTTTTCAATTCCTACTATTAGTTCACACTCTTCCTATATATATACATTGTTACAATGTTCACTCGTTCATAAAATACTTTTTATTCATACACTCAAGTTCAAATACATTCTTTTAAGTTTGTAGTGCATGACATATAATGTTAATACGTTTTTTTTTCAAATTTTAATTAGTTAATTAAATTAAATTAATTTTTAATACTTTTTAAGGAGTTATAGCTGTTTGTAATCAATATTGAAATCGACAGGTAGTTGCTCTGTCAGGTGAAATGCGAGGATTCAGTAATTTTAGCGTGAGGATGAAGATTGCGAGATTAATTCTTGGGAAAATCAGACCTTTTCGGATATATTATTTATAGTAATTGTAATCATTTAATAAAAAGCAGCTAAAATGAAACAAAATTTTGGTGACCTAAGTAAGAATTGACTTAATTTTTTTAAAAAAAATATTATTTGTTATGTATAATTATAAATAAATAATTAGTTATATTTTTATAGATAATTATAAAAAAGAAATTGAAAAAAATGGATCTCAACTTCAAATCTCCAATATGTTTTCTTTTCCATACAGATATCTTAATATGAATCCATTTTAAAGATTTTGTATCATTTTAAGCTGAATTTCAAAAAAGGAAAAAGAAAATAAAAAAAATTAAGGATCCAAGCTGATTATTTAAAATTATTCACAGATCAGCAAGCTAGTACAAAGAAAAATATCCAGGTAGCTAACATATTGTACAACTGATAATGTTATTAAACACAAATTATCCGTAATCTTTGATCTTATCCACAAACATTGAATTTGTTTCTTTTATGTTCATTAAAAATCCATCCCAAATTCTAATTCAGAAAGGAAATTAGAATTAAGTTCCATATTTCAAGATCCAAACTCCTCGCATATTCTTTATATTATGTTCCTTATTATAAACGTCATTTTCTTTGAATGGTATTAAACAATTATGATACCGCATTTTCTTAGGTTTTCTTATCTAAAACTTCTCAAACGTTAAAATAACAAGATTATCCTCAAACTTTCTCTAAATTTAACTAAATTTCTAAATGATACACGTTTTCAAACGAATAAATATTATTTCCGAAAAAAAATGAACGATAGTTTGTTTTAAGCAACAATGTTTATACAGTTAAATTATCTTTCTTACTTTATCATGTTTTTACCTAAGGACATTTATTTTTAATTATTAAACTCCCTTTTTATGATAAATGACAAAAATATATAATTCAATTCTTGTATACTCTGAGACAGATCAAGAAATGAGTAAATAATCATTTATTTAAATAGAAACAGCTTTCAGATTGGTTTTTGGACTAATATACAATTGTTTAGAGATTTCTATATCAAAACAGCTAACGCAAATAATTTAGATAATTATTTTAAATTAAATTTCTCTTTTAAATACACAATAATTTAGAATGAGTATTCAGCGAAGAATAATTCCATTCAGTCTACTAGAGAAAACAACATTCATTTCATGTAAGATACCAAATGTGTGATGATCTTTTCTGATGCTACCGGTTTTTTTTTATCCGCCAGGGGAAATTACCCGAACGAAGAAAATACAAAAGATAATGCGTTTTAAGATTTCTTGAAAAAAAATTGGTTTTTCTTCCTATCTTCCTAATTGCAACACCCCCCTCCCCACGCAAGCACGCACGCACACACATACATACATTATTTTAAGTATTTTTTGTAACACGAAAAATTATATGTATATAACCACATGTAAATATGAATAAAAACCAGATAGCATTTACATTATTGTTCTAAAAATTTTAATTATACACATTTAAATAAATATTCCCTCTAACAACGAGTAAAGTGTTTTTATTTTCACAAATTGAAAAAGAAACTGCTTAGAAACAAAAAAAAAGTAACTAACTCAAACTTCCCTGCCCTACTTCATATTCTTAGAAATTATATGAACTGCCATCTGAAGGTAGCATTTATTTAAAAAAATTAAGGATATGGATATTTATTAAAAAAAGTAATAATTACATAATGACAAAACAGATGTATATATTAAAAAATGAAGAAGAAAAACATCTAAATATATCTTACTATATATAAATTACGTGTCACGTTGTTTGTCCGCGATGGACTCCTAAACTACTAAACCGATTTTAATAAAATTTACACACCACTTGCAGTTTGATTCAACTTAAGAGATAGGATAGTTTATTTTTCGAAATATCAATTAGATCGGGAGAAATTAATTAAAAACCCTTAATTTCTGTGAAAATAAAACCTGTAATGCTGCTTTCCGCCTGATACACGGTCTTTCGGAGAAGCGTTCGCTAATGCGTCCCGTTTCGCCCTGTAAAACCGCGTTTTTTAAATTGTCATCGTTACGCGTCCGTTCAACTTACACTCAATATTGCAGTGGAATCGGATAGACTTTCTATCGTAGACCACGGAGGTATAATTTATTTTACGAAATATTGACGCAAAAATTAAATATCGAGTTTTTTTTTTTTTAAAGTCAATTTTGACGTGTATATTTCTCGAACGGCCCTGTAAAATAGGCTCTTAGCTGGAAAAATACAGAAAATATGTTTCCTGAAAGACAATACGATATAGTATGCTGCAATACAATTTAAAAAATAGAATTTCTAAAATAGAATTTTTGGAGAATTTTTTAACGAAGAGGCGAAATTTCGCTTTAATATTTAACTACGCCGAAAGTTTTCAAGATAACTTAATCATTTTTTTACATTAAATTTGATAAATTTTTCAAAATCTTGTGAAAGATTGTAAAAATTTGATAGAAAATTGCGCATTAAATTTTTTTGTCATTTATTGACATTTCCTCTTCAACATTACAAATCTAATTCATTGATAAATAAAAATGAGACTAAACTTTTAAAAACAGAATTTGGCATTTCTTTGGCACAACCTGATCAATTTTGAAAACAATTCAACAAAAATTACGCGTCTTTTGAAATAATTGCCCTACATTCAAAACCGCATGCATGGCAATGGGATTGATCGAGGATGATAAACAGAGGCAATATAGTATTAATGATCTATTTTAAGCTGCTCATCATTCAAACTGCGAGAACTTTTTAAAGTTATCTTAGTATTTTGTCATCCCTCTGATCCACGAAGCCTTTGAGGAAATTACAAGGACGGTTTTTCAGAAGACATTCGGTTTCAGTATAAAAGACTACTGCAAGGCTCCGCTCTTTCAGCTTAGGACCAAGCGTACAACCAATGCTTGATTCTGATTGAAGATACTGTTCAGACTCTGGGAGGTCAAAGCTTAATGGATTATGGTTTACCTCAGTCTGAGCGATTTGAGACTCATTTTCAAAACAGAGAGTACATGCGAAAAACAAATTTTGATCTTGAAGTTTTGAAGAAAAAAGTATATAATGCTGAAGCCCCTCTAACAGATGAACTGCCCAGCGTATATCAAAAGGTCCTCAACAGCATCGAGTCTGATACAGGCCCAATATTTTTCTTAGATTCACCTGGTGGCACTGAAAAAACATTTCTCTTAAATTTTTCTTCCTTCAAAAGTCAGAAGCAATAAAGGCATTGTCTTGGCAACTGCATCATCTGGAATAGCTGCAACGTTATTGGAGGGTGGAAAGACAGCTCACTCTACTTTTGGATTACCCCTTAACCTCAATTAATCAGATAATCCAATTTGCAATATTAAAAAACTGAGTAATTTGGTTAATGCTTTTACAAGATTGCAAACTTATTATCTGGGATGAGATTACTATGGATCATAAAGCAGGATTCGAGGCACTTAATGTAACTCTCAAAGATCTAAGAAATTGTGATGAAGTAATGGGTGGAGTAACTGTTATACGAGCAGGAGATTTTCGTCAAACATTACCGGAACACGTGCAAATGAAGTTAAAGCAGGCATCAAATCGTCATATCTATGGCCTTAAGTGCAGAAACTTTGTTTGAATAAGAATTTGAGAGTTCATTTACATGGAGATGTGTCAGCAGAATTTTTTTGTAATCTTCTCCTTAAAATAGGAGACGGAACATATCTGAATGTGTTGGAAAAATTATTATACCCCACGAACTCGCTACGGTAAACACGGAGTTTCCAGATCTCATCGCCAAGATTTATCCTGATAATGCTGATATAAAAAATAAGGGAATTGAATGGCTTAATAAATATGTAATCGAATCTACGATAATTACTGGATGTGCTCGAGGGTAGTTGGTTTTAATACCCAGCATTCCACTAATTCCGTCGGACTATCCTTTTGAATTTAGACGAGTGCAGTTTCCTGTAAAAGTTTGCTTTGCAATAACCGTTAATAAGTCACAAGGACAGGCATTAAAAGTAGCAGGGATCGATTTAAGAGAAGAATGTTTTTCACACGACCAATTTTATGTAGCTTTCTCCAGAGTCAGTTCATCAAGCAGCTTAATGAATTTAGCACCAGAAAAAAAAACCAAAAATGTTGTATACAAAGAAGTTCTTCCTTAACAAAGGTATAACAATGAAATGGGGATGGCCTGAGTTTTCAAAGAAAATAAATTCTTTAGAAGGATCATTAAGGACATTTAATGATTGGTTAAGGACAAGAGCATATATATAAGGAGTCCAGGGGCCCCTGGACCCTCCCAAAATTAGAAAAAATTACAGGTAATAAGTAATTATTATAGGGGATTTTCGTAACTAGGTGCACCAAGTACTGTTATACCCTGCTAATTCCATTACTCGAGCAATGCCGGGTACGGGAATGCTAGTATAACTATACGGAAAATCTAGGCGCATAAAAGTCCATCAGCTTTCAAATTCTATAAAGAATTTTCTTTTTAGACAAATAAATTTTCTAATAAGCAGTTTTAACAGATAATAATTTGATATATACGACAAAAAATAGAATAAATAAGGTGAAAAAAATCGGCAGTAGAGCTAATAGATAATATTTTAATTATCCGAGTATTTGCGATAGGCAAATAACTGCCAGCAAAACTCGATTAATTCTTACTTCTTAGCTGTCCATGAAAAATTCCAAAAAATCTAAGAAAAGTTCTAATTTAAAAAAATAAACAGTAAATATATTCTCTCGTTTTGATAAGTAATGCACAGCTAACAGAAAAACTAACAAAATTCTTAGAACTTTTTTTAAATATAAATGAGATCAATTCGAAAATAAAATGTTAAAAATGAAAACAGAAAAGGTCATTAAACCTGATTTATCAGGGTCGTAAATTTAATTACCTTTCCATTTTCTGTTTCTTTTAATTATAGTTATTTTTGTTCTTTTCATTTTGTGTATTCCAATTCTAAAAAGGCATGTAAGTCACTTTATAGTTTTATCAGCGATGAAATAACAAAGATAAGTTTTTAGTTATCATTCCCTATTCATGTAAATTCCACCGACTAGAAAATACCTAAACAACGTTAAATTTATTTGACTTAATTAACAATAAATTTCGTTTACTGGGTCAAAACCTGTTTATTATCATCTTTAATTTCATTAAATTAAATTTTAAAATGTAATACTTATGATCGCTTAACTTTTATTTGAATAATTCATTTTACTTTCTGTACGGAAGACTCTATTGTTGATCTAATAATGTTTTAATTATTTTAAGACTGCAATAATACATTAAAATGTGAAGACATATATGTGGTATCTTAAGATTCAAACATTAAAAAAAATTCCAATATTTTAAATAAAATTTTAATTCCATAAAATTCATTAAGATTAAACTATTTGGAATTTGAAATGAAATTTTATTGTAAGAAAAATTTCATTCCAGAACTTTGTAATTCCCATTTTTGAATAGGATATAGTGTATCAATACAATAACTAACAATATTTGTAATTAATTAAAGATATTTTCTTTTTTTCTGAATTTGAACATAAAACTAAATTTTATAACATTGAATTGTCCAAGACAAGATTTTAAATGTTTTATAATGCTTTTTTTTCTTTGTGATATAGAATTTAATAGAATAAATAAGAACTAATTATAAAAGAATCTGAAGTTGTTTGATTTAATAATAATTAAAATAAATTGAAAATAATCCCATATCGTCATTTGTTTACAAACTTTCTATCCAGTAATTTATTATTTTATGTTCTCATATCAATTAGTTTCCATTTTTAAGAAAATATTCTTATCTGAATTTCCTTATTTTTACTTATTCTATTTTTTAAGAATTAATTTGTACCAAATAATATATTTTGTATTCTCTGTATTTAATATCTAATGATAATCAAAGCCCTATCACTTCAGATTTGAAGATAAAAAGCTTCCACTATGGTAATTGGTTCTCACCTCCCAGTTGAGCACAGAAATGGTGTAGAGTCTAATATCCCCTACCGATGGCGGGATGTACCTCCCTTGGGAGGTATTGTAACTTAGCCGGTTATGTCAATTAGGACTCAACTACTGTTTCCACCAATGTCGCCGCGGGACACGATCATTCGAATTTATTCATATGTCTTATTAGCTGGTCGAAATAGTGAAAAGTGATAATTATGGTAATGCTATATATCTTAAACTAGGGATGTTTAAAATTTAATCTTCTAAAAATGTGCGCTAACCTTTAATTCGCTAAATTCTGAAACTGTTATATTAAAAAGAATAATAATATCAATTATTATAATAATATTAATATCAATAAGAAATCAAGATTAAGAATAATAATAATATTAATATCAATAATAAAGAATCGTAATATCAATTGAACTTTTTCTATACAATCGTATCAATAAATTAAATTTGGCGTATAAGTAAATGGCTTGGTATTTAATTCGCTCATCTTTTTATTGATTGATTCTTTTATTTCTTCATTTTGTTTGAAAATGTGTTACATTTTATGCTTTTTTAGAAATTTTATTCAATAAAACGGTGAAAATAATTTCAAATATTATCTTTAATAATTAACAAAGAAATGCATTTACCAAAAAAAGAAATGCGTCTACCTATTTTTGAGATTTTCTTTAAAAATGTGTCATGTTTGAATTTATAAAATAATCATTTTCAATAGTAATTGATCACCTATATTTCCATGATAATACGACAAAGAAATTCAATAACATATAAGGAAATTTGATATATAAAATTTACTTTTACATGAAAACGGAAATGAAATAAGTAGATTTTGTACAAATCTATAATGAACCATGAGTATTATGAATGTAATATCAAATATTTGAATTGAATTTCCAAGAGAATATTTTTCTTTTCACTCTTCTGAGACCACACTAAATTCTACAATCTTTGTAGGAAGTTAAATAGATTGGTATAAGTACTCAATAAAAAGGAAACTTTATGTTTCAGTTCCTTATCTCACTCAAAATGGTGTATCTTGATTTGTTACTTAGATATATATTAGCCAAATAAATTAATTAATCAAATTAAATATATTACATAAGCTAAATTAATCACTTTTCTTAATTTCAGTCTTGAACACATTTTAAAATGTCACGAGAAGAAAATCTGACCTTTCAGAAATTTAAATTTTGTATTAATAAAAAATAAATCCGAAAAAAGGTTTCACTCTAAGCAAAAAATCAAAATTGTTGTTTATAAAATTATGTCATACAATGGTCTTTAGTTTCCATTCACAAAACTTATAGATTCTCCTAATTATATTTCTTGATAATGATATGTATTCAGAAATAACATTCCAAATTAATGTAGTTTTCCTTTAAATAATTTTTTTTAGTAATACACTAGCTACAATGAAAATTTAAAATTGAAAACATATACATGTAGGAAGTGAAATTGATCAATGAAAATAATTCGACCATTCATATAATACGTAGAAAGTAAAACTCTTCTAACATGAGAGAAAGCTACAAATTCCCTGCATTAGCTTCATAATGTCTGGCGGGCCCGAGTTAACAAACTCTTCCCATCCATTACCATCAATGCATGGCAAGAGTGTCTTTTGTGCTGCTGCATTGTGCACATATTCATGGAACGGGGATTTTTCCATCGCTATTCATCCGTGGGAATGCGAAATGAACTGAGGAGGACAGAGAGAGCTTTCGCCGTCTCCGCCCGCCAGATACCTCGCCAACCCCTCCTGCCGGTGGCGCCCTTGGCGCTTCTCCGTCCTGCCGCGGCGGTGTGCTGCCTGACATTGCCGGCCAGTATCCGGAGAGAGATGTCCCCGTGAAGACATGGCGTCTGTGGCCGCCTGGCTGCCTTTCGCCAGGGCAGCGGCCATAGGCTGGGTGCCCATCGCGAACAAGCCCTTACCCGCGCCGCCTGTCACCAAACAGGACAGGAAAAGGGAGGACGAGAAGTTCGTGATCAACGTCAGCGGACGTAGGTTCGAGACGTGGCGCAACACCGTCGAGAAGTACCCTGACACCCTGCTCGGTTCCAACGAGCGGGAGTTCTTTTACGACGAGGACTGCAAGGAATACTTCTTCGACAGGGACCCGGACATCTTCCGCCACATCCTCAACTACTACCGGACTGGCAAGCTCCACTACCCCAAGCACGAATGCCTCATGTCGTACGACGAGGAATTGGCCTTCTTCGGCATCATCCCGGACGTGATCGGCGACTGCTGCTACGAAGACTACCGGGACAGGAAAAGAGAGAACGCAGAGCGGCTCATGGACGACCAGCTGTCCGAAGCCAATGCGGCAGACAACATGCCCCATGCCAACATCCGAGAGCGCATGTGGCGGGCCTTCGAAAACCCGCACACAGGCACTGCGGCGCTGGTCTTTTACTACGTGACGGGTTTCTTTATTGCTGTCTCGGTCTTCGCGAATGTGTGCGAAACCCTTCCCTGCAGCATGAACGAGGCGACTGGTGACACGATGAGTTGCGGCGAAACTTACAAGGCGGCCTTCTTCTGCCTGGACACGGCCTGCGTCATGATCTTCACTGCCGAGTACCTCCTGCGGCTCTACGCCGCCCCAGACCGCTGCAAGTACGCCCGCAGCGTGATGAGTGTGATCGACGTGGTGGCGATCATGCCCTACTACATAGGACTCGGCATAAAGGACAACGACGACGTCTCAGGGGCCTTCGTGACCCTCCGCGTTTTTCGTGTGTTCCGTATCTTCAAATTCTCCCGCCACTCCCAAGGACTCCGCATCCTCGGCTACACGCTCAAGAGCTGCGCCTCGGAGCTCGGCTTCCTCGTATTCTCCCTGGCGATGGCCATCATCATCTTCGCCACCGTGATGTTCTACGCGGAGAAAAACGTCGAGGACACTACCTTCACCTCCATCCCTTCCGCCTTTTGGTACACCATCGTCACAATGACCACACTAGGGTAAGTCTCTGCCTGCACCTACCCCCCCCCCTCCACTGCTCATTCATTTCAGTGACCGGTTTATGAGGAAATCACACAGATAAGCTCTTTTATTGTATGGAAAAAAAGATTCCAACAATTAAGATATAAGGGTTCATTGATCTTTTGCTAAGCTACTTATACATCAGGATACCAATATTTTAATTCAGTGTTTTGTCTGTATTGCATTAAATCTATCATTTGGGTCTTCTTTAAAACGTGTAACTATTTCAGCGTCTAAAATCAGAAAACCTATGTTGAACAGAAATGGTAAGTATTTGCTCCTGTATACATTTGATACGACTTGTCACTTTTAATATAAATGATTTCTTGTGATATTCATGCTTAACAGTATTCACAAATTTAAAGTCAAATCTTTCTTCTAAGCGGTCAGACATTATTATATTTGTCCTGGTATGGTATCATTTCATATTCAGAAATTTTAGTTATTATTAACTTTAAATTAATAAATTATTATCAACATTTTCTTAATTTCTGAAGAATAGCTTGATATCAAATGGTAGCAATGATTTCTGTTTCGTTTTAGTAACATCATTGTCAACGACCTCTTATAAAGGAGTCATTCATTATTACTTTTCAGACAAATTTCATAAGCCGAGACATTAGATGAGAGGGTCATTCTTTTGAGCAGTAACCATGTATTCTAAAACTTTTATAGTTAAAACTTTAGGTCATAATATCTAACACTTTTCTTTGGGATATTTTAAGAAGAATTCAATTGTTCTATAGACTAAAACTCAAAAAAAAGGATTTCATTTATCCACCAATTTAAAAAGCTCAAGCAAATAATTTATTAACTCAGTTCGAACTCTGATTACAATAACTTTTTGCAACAAAAATGTTCATGATACATTTGTTTAAATTTACTTTTATTTAAAATCTAAAAGAATACTGATTATAGATAAGTGCTAATAAGTTTTGATTTCAATCATGCAGTTTAATAGTGGTTCATTTCACTAAGACAGAGTCGTTGATTAGTTCAAAACAAGACCAAATTATTCATATCATTTTTCTTCCAATATTATACATATCTGAGTATTTGTAAAATATCTATATTTCTGGCATGGTATTTAATATTTTAGAGTATTCTATCTTAATATTAGGATAAAAATAAAGCAGCGACATTGTTATAAATACATTTTAATAAGAGAATTCAATCAAATTTAAATATCCGATGTACTTAAACTATAGTAATCTTTTAATCTTTTAATATTATGTTGCATTTTAAAATTACTTAGTTCATTTCATTCTAAATCGAATTAACGACATTACGTTTCTTTTCACACAATAATTCGGAAAATTCTTTATTGATTTATAAATTTATGTTTACAGATGAAAAAATATAAATTTTTTATTATATATTTCCAATGATTGCTTTGCTGTAAGTGATTGAATTGATATCGTTAAAAATTTAGAAAGATTATATAGAGTTATATTCCAAAAATAGCAAAACTAAAATTACTATGTGTTAAAATCAAGATATATCTGATAATATTTGTAAAAATTATTCTATTAAGCAAATATTAATGTAGGGACCATAAAATTACTAAGAAGAAAACATTTTTCAATGTATTGATCTGTTTAGAAATCTTTAAATAATCCATTTTTAATAGATAAATAAGCATTAATTTTCTTAAAAATAATTTTATTCCATATAATCATGTTAATATATATTCTACCTTTTGCCATTTAAAATCTCAAAGAATTTTTGATTTATAAATCTCTACATTAAAAATAATAGAATTAAAAACAGACACGTTTTAATTTTAAGATAAAAGTAAACTCAAACTGCATATGATTCTGCAAAAAATTTTCTAACAAATGTAACTTTGTAGCAATAATATATGAAATTTATGAGTACTAAGCCTAGTAATATTTATAAAGAAAATAGCACATTTTCATCCAAAATACTATATTTCAAGGGCAATAAAAAACAAATATTTGAAAAAAAAATCTTCGGTAATAGGGAGATGAGAATTGTTTTATTGATTCAAATAACAGATTTAAAAGATCGATATTGCGTAACTTTCAAATGATATCGATAAGAGAAATTAATCATCGAAATCGTACCCCCACATGAACAAAATGTCCTCTGTCGTAACCAATAGATTTTTCCGCCGCGTTGCATCAGAAACCGTTACTGAAAATTTCGAAGTAAACAGAAGCATCAGCGCCATTATTCGCGGACCGAAATAAATATTTTAGTCTAAAAATAGAATAGAGAAAATGAATCGACAAAAAATTAAAATTTTTAGATTTTTTCATTGTATTTATGTATAAGAATGTTTGTAAATGGTTTATTTCTGATTTTGCATACAAATATTTACCGTGATCGCTTAACCCTAAATTTGTGTGCTAACTATAGGACTGAAATAAAATTCGAATAATTTTTTTCACGTAAGTGATAGATTTAATATTTTCCGTCTTGAATTAAACAATAAGGGTGAAAAGTTTTTCTTTTATAAAATTAAATAAATAAACAAAAATCGCAAATTTAATATTTTATTAAAAATATTCAAATCTGAATTTTTAACTGCGATACTCATTCCATTTCACTAAGCCTAAAGTATAAATTATAATGGGAATAATGTAACATTATAAAAATATATTTCAAAAAAATAGTACAGCTCATGTTTTAGGTATTCGATAAATATTTTACGTATATTAAAACATTTCATATACTTCTACTATTAAAAAGGGCAAGAAAATATTTTTATATTTATTTCTAACGTAATAATAGTTTTTAAAAAAAATGCTAAAGTAATTTTAATATTAATATTACTTGTATTTTTAAACATTTGGCACTTTTAAAAAATATTTTCTTTAAATTTTAGAATATTTTATCTGAAAAATATTTATCCAAATAAAATATTATTTACTAAAGAATTTTTTTATTTAAATGAGCTATATACTATAAATTTAAATGCTTTGTTATTTTTATGCAGTTCAGATTTTGAAAAAAGAAATTACTTCATGTTTAAAAATTTAATTTAAAAATTTTTACAAAGAATTTCAATTATTAATATCATTTAAGATTTATCTTGTAGAAAAAAAGTCAAAAGGACAAATTTTAAAGTAATCTACTTTTTCACATGAATTGCGGAGTAATATTTTGTATTAATGTATTATCTTTCTTAATATATTGATCGTGAATTTTTACAAAGCGATTACAAAGTAGATTTTATACTGTACTAATGATAAACTCATGTATTTTGAAATTTAAATTATAAAAAAGAAAAGAAAATCCAAGCATTCCTAAAAAAGTTCAAAATATGAATATTTTGTTCAGGAAAATTTATTATCATATATCATAGAATGTTACCTAAATTCTTCTAACTATAGTAATTGCAACTCAATAAATTTTATTCATTAACAAAGACTCTATTTTATCCATAAACATGTTATTAAAAATTATTTTTTATAATGTTTTTTTTCACAAAAATGATTACTTTTCTAAGAAAACAAATTGCACATCTATTTGCAGCAAAATTCTTCAACGAAAGAACATCATGGCAGTAGAAGTGTATGAATTTTCACTAGCGATAATAGAACTGAATAGTTTTTAAAACTCAAGGAAAATAACTAAAATATTAGATATTCTATTAATTTATTAGATGAAAATGCAATTTTTTAAAAATATTCTCAAAATATAAAGATTAAAAAATTAAAAAAAAATATTCTCAAAATACATATTTTCTAGATATTCTCAAAATCCAAATTCTAGATATTCTCAAAATACAAAAACTTAATTTGAGAGAGAAAAAATCGTAGAAAAAAAAAGAATTTATATCTTAAAAATAATTTTCTCACTTCAAATAATATTCTAGCTATTCAAATCACTTTTGTATCTTCAAAGATTTAATACGTCCGTACGGATATTACCGTAAGCAATTTTTTAATTTATTTATGATATTGTTTATTTATTACTTTTTTGTCTGATCTCTTTTTTAAGATATTTTTTTTAAAAAAAATAATAAATAAATGTAAATTAAACATTGCAATAACTTTTAAATGCATTTGAGAATTTTTTTGCTTTATAATTATTAAAATTCTTTATATTCGAAAATTTGAAGTAAGCGCATGTTATTGATTCTTTTTAGTTATTACATGAAGATGCATGTTTCTCCATGTATTATTGTTATCTTTCTCCATTATGTATTTATAATAACTGGACATTAAAATTTAAATTATTTTACATCTTACCAATATTTCTAGATATGAAACAGATATTTTAATGCGCATTACTAAAGAATAATCAAAATAATAGCAAAAATTAAAACTGTAGAGGATATTACAACGGTTGTTATCCCTTTCAAGATATTATTTTTCCGTGAAATAAATTTTATGTTAAAATTTTTTTTAACATTTATGCTGTTTATTTAAAGGAAAAATTATTGAAGCAATTTAAGTTCATTTACAATATTTACGTCCTTTTTCATCAACATGAAATGGATCGTTTAAGTTTCACTTGTTTATAAATAATCACAAAATAGATGTCCAATTTATTGTTTGTTTTATCCAATATTTAGTCGATAAAGTGACATCTATTATTTTTACACGATAAGAAGAAAGATAACTTAAAAAATTTAATTAATTTGAATTTCTTTAATATTTATCTTTCTTTTAATTTCTTAATTTTTATCTTTCTCAATGTTTGTTTGAGATATAAATAATCTGTTAAATATCGACTACTCTGTTAAATAATCTGTTAAACATTTTTGAAAGAGATACGATGACTACCAAATTGTCATCGTATCTCTTTCAAAAGGTTTTATTCATTTGCTTTACTTTATTTTTAAGATATAAATTGTTTTATAAATTCGACAGATTACCTCCGAAAATATTTAGTATTTAAATATAAGTAAACCGATAAGAACTTTTGTAATTTAAATATTTTTTTCCTTACCTCTAATTTTTAGAATCCTCACAATTTTCCAATAAAGCTTTAATTTAGCTTCCCATTTTTATTTTTAGAAGATTATAGAATGTCCTTACTCATTCATCACGAAATTTTTAAGATAATTTTTTTTATTTCTTCCGTAACTCTAGGAAAAAAATTGTAGTGATAGAAACTTAAAAGACAATTTCAATGCAACAAAACAATTATTTAAGATAAATATTATTACCTAGTTACATAAGAAAAATATGAAAATAATGCTGCAATTTCGAAAATAGATAATTGCTATGTCATTTAAGTATTTTTAGGGGATTTTTAAACGATTTATAAATTATAATTAAAAAATGTTTCATAGACTGAAGTTTGATGTGAAAATACTTATATTAAAATTATAGATTTTAATTTAACATTTAAGTAAATAGTTTTTAGGAGCGATTATAAATTGTAATATTTATAAATAAATATGACATTTTTCATTGCTGATTGCTTTGCTATTCAAATATCAATTAAATTTAATTTTAAATAAGTAAATAAATAAATACAAACGTTAACAATATTTTGATCTTAATAAGATTTTTTCTATTTTAAAATATTTATAAATTTTCTGTACAAATATTATTTAATGTCTCATTCCTAAATTTCAAGAATTATTGTTTAAATTTTTTTTAATGGAAATGAAACAAGAAATTATTTTTTACAAGATTGCATAGAATTTTGCGGAAATGATAAAACTTTTTGTAAATTTATGGTTAAAAAATTGAAACTTTAAACAAATTCAAATTTAAATAATAAATAAAAAATATAAAAAATTAGAATATGACTCGTTGACTGAATCAAAATAATTTATTTTATGCTATTTAAATGTTAGGATTTGTATTCTATACTGGTCTCCAATGGCGACTGACTGGCTAGTCTGGAATATTTATTATATATCATTTAGGTTAAATCATTTCCATATAAGTGACTGTTCATGATTCGATTCGATTGTCAGCTGTTAAAGTCCTGTTATTTTAAAAGGTATATTTATGTTCTTGAAATTATGCACATAAATCTCCTTAATGGAAATCAGTCCCAAAACATCAGTTAGCTGTTAAAGGCTAACATTTGCGATTGATATCTTTTAACATTCATGGTATTGTACTGTAAAATTACACAGTTTTTTTTAACAGAATCAATACTTTACTTAAAAGAAGCTTTTATACTTCCATAAATATATTAGTAAAATATCTGAGGAAATTAATTAAAGAATCTAGTGGCATCATCGGATATTTCTTTAATCACATCATGATGCTTTTTTGAACAAAAAGACTAGTTTAATTCAAACAAATTATCCATTGAAAGATTGTTTATTTTCCTTTTCATAACTAGGTTTAAAATTGTTAATTGTAAAACTTAATTTTATCAAGGAATAATGAAAAATAAGAGTTTTAATTTCGAAATTACCTCAACTAAATTTCTTTGATAATTTATAGATGCTTTGAAATTTTGTACTATTCTGCAATGATAGAAATTATTATTAATTTTGCCTCTAGAATTATTTGCCTTTTGAGAAATGGAACTATTCTATGAAAGAACAATTGAAATTAATCCACAATTAATTCATTTTTTATAATTAATATCCCAATTCAAAAATGGCTAATAAATGAATTAAGATGAAATAAATTATTTTAACTGGAAATGGGCTTATAATACTAAAATTTTGGAATACTTGTTTTATGTCAATATGGAACATATTGACATAAAACACAGGGGTAACATCAAATACAGGGGTAACATTTTCTATATTTTACGCAGATACGAATTTGAGTGTCCTTTTTTATAAAAAAAAAAAAATAGAACTTTTTCTTCAAATGAATATATCAGCGCTGTTATATCAAGGCGTTATAAGTAAATGTTCTAATTATTCTAATTATAAAAGTACTAGTTTTCCTAAGAATTAATACTTTTATAAGTAGAAGAATTTGAGAACTATTTTTCACACTACAACTGACGGCTTTGTAGAAACTTGTATTTAATAGTCACTTTTGTAGAAAAAGGCACAGTTATGATAAATGTCTGCTAAACTTTTATTGGGATAAACATATATGGATTAGTTGTATCTATTTTCATATTGTTAAATATAAGTATGATTATTTTATATTATCCCAAAATGCCATTCGTCCTAAAAGGTCCCGACTGTCATATCAAAATATCTTATGATTAGTTGTACATGGTATTTAAAAAACAACATTTTAAATAGTGAAGATATTCTAATTCGATAGTTTGAGTTTCATTAATCAATCCTATGCAACAGTTTAATAGCAAGGATAACTAACCTGTGTAAGTGTTATGCACTAGTAAAAACTCCGTTCAAATTTAATAAATATTTTAATTTAGAAATGTTGAGGTTTCCTTCTTTTTATGCAAGAACTCATACGTTTAACATTTCACAAATGGCTTCGATTTTTGAAAATAAAGGGCTACAGTGCTTACAAGGATGTCTATTCAAAAGTTTAAAAAATTCTGAAAACCTTTTAAAGTATTGATAAGCGTAAAATCGTTTTTTTAACCATGTAACAAAATTCTTTTCCTTTAAGTATTGAAAATGCCTGTTAAATCAAATTCTTAATTTATTTTACGAACCAAAATTTTGGAATAAGCCTTTTTAGCCATATAAATTACTTTAATAATCTATTTAATTATTAATGCTTTTTATAATTTGTGTTATTCCTCAATGTTTAAGTAAATTTTAGACTGATGATCTCAGTAGCTAGTTTGATTAAGTTTTCTGGAATAAACGAACTTTAAGTTATCTCGTAAAATATGGTTAGCGTGTTTTTCACTTATTAAAATGGTAACAATTGATTTTTAATGGAAATATTAAAGTATCTAGATATCATATTTAAATTTTTAAAAAATCCGAAATAATTTATAAATTAATATCGAATCAAATCCTATTCTAACATTTTTTTTATGTTTTAAATGTAAATAAAATTTATTCCAGCAAATTTATCTTCATATGCATTTTTGAATATAATATATTTTAAGGATTAATTAATAATAAAATTATTCACTTCTCAAATATTAATTTATAAGCCATCACAGTTACAGTTGATGCATTCTTACCATTTTGTAAATGCAATCAATTATTCAAGATGGCTTTAAATGTGAAAATTCAAAAAACTCAAAGCTGGGGAATATTTTGAAATAAAACGTCATGTATTTTATGATATGAATATATATATTAATATTTTCTACGCATAAGAAAATGTTTATATTTTATAATTCAATTTGGACAAAAATGAATTAAAGAGGAAGAAATATTTTTTGTTCAGGCGGGTAATGAATATACATAACTGAAACTTTTAATAAATTTTAGAGTAGAGTTTTGATAAAGGAACGCATATTTTGAAATAAATTCATGCATGTAATGACTAGAAAATAGAATGAATGGGAGTATTTCATAATTTTAAATATTAATCTTAATTCATAGATTTCGTGTTATAATATCAAGGCTCAAAATTCGTAAATTTTAGTGAAAGACTTTTTTTTAATTTCTAAAGATAAGGCCTCGAATTGTAATTATTTATAATTCAATTAATTTTACATAAAATAAGAAGATTTCCATTTGATATTCTAAGTTTTTATTAGATATATAGTTTTAAAAAATTATAAATAATTTTTCCTTCTTTTTGTAAATTTGGATATTAATACTAGTTGAAATAAAAAAATACTTTATCAATAATATACTGTGCAAATAATCAATTTTTCAATTTTACTTCTTGTTACAAAAAAGCCATTCAGCTCACATTAACTATACAATGTTGCAAAAAAACAAATTTTTCTTTTAAATGACTAACGCTATATCTATCCTTCTATAAAAATAAAAATTTCGTTTATATTTTAAGTTAATTTCCACTTTGAATAATTTATTCTCTTGTTACATTTTAATAAAAGAAATTCGGATTATATTCCAAATTACATTATTGTTGTCCAAAATTTTATCTGAAAGTATTTATTAATATTTCATTGATTTTTATGAATAACAATACATGATACATTGTAACGTGTATGAATAAACGATGCAATGTATTTTTCTACAAATTTCATTTTTACTCGATCGATTAGTTATATTTATTCTATTCTATGATATTAATAGCTTTTTAAATTTACCTCCATTATGCTATTCGTAAGAATTTTTTTTCCTTATTTTATATAAATATGCACTATTCTTTAAAAAAAGTTTCTTTTGTTCTATCCTTTCTATTTATAAATAATTATTTCATCATTTTTATTGAATATTTTTTAGAATCAGAATCTAATTAATTACGAGTTCAGTTTTTTAAATGTCTTATCTTGTGCACAGTGGATATACAAATACATTTCAAATAAAATATGTAATTATTTTATGATTCTGATATAGATTATCTAAGTATATAAATAATTATTAGGGGTTTGAGTATATAAATAATTAGTATCTATTATTTGATTTATATATTAAGTGATATATTGGGAAAATATTCATAAATAACAGTGTTGTTGTACATATTCCAAAATTAATATTTTATTAATCATATAATTTAATTGTTTATATTTATGAAACTTTTTTAAATAACTAACTGTAATTGGATAGAGAATTGATACTAATTTACTTTCTTAGCTTACTTAATAAGTGTCTGTACATTTAATTTTATATTTCCGTTTTCATTTCACAATATAATTTTGCAAAGCAAATTATTAAATAATTCAATATTTTATTCAAGAATTCGATTAATTTTGACATTTGAGGCGTCATAAATGCGAATGAACAATTTTGGAATTATATCCGCGCTTTTGTATGAATGAAATTTTAGTCATCAGTATTAAATAAAAAAATGGTTATATTTAAGAAATTTGACTTTCAGTTCTTTCAACAAACTTAACATGATTTAAAAATAAGTTTTGAATGCATGGTCATACTTTTAAGAGGCAAATTTAAATTTATTAAACGCATTTATACTTAAGAAGCAGCACAAAAAATGTTCCATTTTTATTATTAAGAAGGAAGAATTATATTATTCCGTATTCGAGAATCTATGCGTATTCACTTATTCTTCTGTCCCTAGTAGTACACAAATATAGTAAAATATTGATTAATATTCGAAACATTGTTTAATATCATATAATATGGCTTAATCTTGTACAATATTATGCTACAGAATTTATGCCTGAGGTATTCGAGAATCTATGCGAATTCACTTATTATATTCAGTATTCGAGAATCTATGCGAATTCACTTATTATATTCAGTATTCGAGAATGAATGTAAATTCATTTTGACCAAAACTATTATTCTGTATTCGAAAATAAATGCGCCATTCATTTCGACCAAAAATGCTTAATTCATCTTCACTTACAGACTATTACATATAAAACAACAGATATATTTATATTGCAGCTGAAAGGCAATTAAATCAAGAGAGAAAGACGCTTCACTGAATTAAATTTTCCCTCTCTGTTACATGATGAAGTTTTAAACCATCATATTTAATGTATAACAGCTTATTACACAATATTGTGCGATATAATATTATATTTTTCAGCATTTGAGATTTTATATACATAAAATGAAATACGATATAGATACAGCTCTTGATACATATTGTTGAATAGTCCCTCTCTATCATCTGTTGAAGTTTCAAATCTTAATATTCTAATTAGTACAAATTGTTGCACAATATTGTTCAATAATGTGTTATAATATTACATTATTCAATACTCGAGAATCTATACGCATAAAACGTTAACGTACATGGCACAGAAATAGTCCGTCATGCTTATGGTCGAATGTTTCCTCCCCTATCATATAATGGCGTTTCAAATCTTCATATCCCATGTAGCACAGCTTGTTGCGCAATATTGTGCGATATAATATTATATTATTCAGTATTATCGAATCTATATACATAAAACGAAACGTGACCCAAAATTACTCTTCATGCGTATTGTTGAATAGGAACTGTCAAGATTAAACAAAACACCATATCAGTATGTGAGACTACCTCATTGAATGCTTTTATAGTCACATTTAATTCAACGTTTCTGGAAAATTAATTTTCGAAACCGGATTCCAATTGAGACCGGAAGGAAGATTTATATTTTCGCTATTATTTCGTTTTATATAATTTTTTTAAAAAATTTCCCTCGTTATTAATTGTTTGGAGCTATTGAATAAAATTCATGTTTTTTGTCTCATTAATTAAAAATATTAATTTTGAAAAAAATACACGCAGAATTAATATTTAACAGATTATAAAACTCAACTATTTGCGTGATACAACTATTTGGGAAAATAATAGGCAAAATATGTCCCGATTATGGTTTAAATCATACAATATTGTACAATACATGAGTGATATTGCTCCATTTCGGATGCATTCTATTGTTCATGCACATCAAGCTGGGGAGGAGATTAAACGATCAGAATTAGTAAGGTGTAAATTTGACATCTGGCCACGAAGTCTGTTCACCTTTTGTAATAAGAGTTTAGAGATCACTGCCTGCATAAGTTTTCTAGTACATAGTAAAGTATACTTTACAATACTGTATATAATTTCAATTTTGTCAATTTCGAGTTAGTAAAAATGACTTGGAAAACAATAGATACTTCTTTTAAAATGATTATCATTTTTAAAGAAAGACTTGTATGAACATTTCCAAAAATTAAAATTGGAGTTCAATTTGCAGTTTATAAAGATCTTTTCAGATCAATTATAATTTATCAAAAGTGATTCGCTTTTATTTCCGAAATGGGATAAAATCACCACATTGTGTATCAAAAAATATTTTCTCACTTCTTATTGTTTATTAAGCCCTCCATTTATCCCAAGCCAAGTAGGATGTGAATTATGGAAGCAGTTATCAGAAACGCGTCGAGTTAATAAAGAATTCTCTGAACTGGAAATTTATATACGTTTATAAACTTCACTGTAAGAAATTATTAAAGAAAGAGTAAGTTAAAAGATATAACTATTAGCATTTTAACATAAATTTCGTATACTTCACAGTGGTATACTTTAAAAAAACATTAATCATACATCAAGAACAATTTACGAATACTCTACGTACAGTGCATTTATAATTAGGAACAAAGGCAACAAATGAGATCCGTTTCACTCTGGCGAAACAATGAACAACGAGCAGAAAGCTGCTCATTTGTTGTCACAACTTGTGTTTTGCACACTACACGTAAGAGGATTGTAGAAGACGGACACTTCCAATGTCTGGGCAAAGTTGAAAATGCAGAACCTTGCCTTTTTCTAGTAATTAAGATAAATAAAACCAGGCCGGATAGCACAGAAGCCAGGCAATGGTGAACTGACAGTTCATTCGGGAATGTACTGTACATTAAAAAGTAGAATTTCCCATTTTATTGATTTATGTTCCTTTTATCCTCTAATTAATAATTTAACATTATGTTATTTATTTATTAATTTATAAAAATGTCATATAATATAAAATTCGTTCTTTAAATTCAATACTAGGTGAAGCCACAGCATAAAATGAATCATTAAGTTTTGGTGGAGCTTATTTTAAGCAATGAAGAATTTTGTACATTATGATATAAGATTTTAATAAATAGAAAAATTCCTTAATCATGAGCATGAAACAAGTCATAGAAAATAAAAATGTTTTTAAAAAATCAAGAAAATTAATTCATACACAAAGAATACATTCTAAATGACCTTGACGCATTCGCTTTTGAAAACTAGTATGCAGCTTGGGTTTTAAAGTAGCAAAATACAATGAGCAAGATGTTAAAATTCTTTTCATGTACCTTATCAAGTGAGTATGTGGCTTAATGAACTGAGTCGAATTGATGTAGAAGATTTTTGTGAAATTCTCTGTGCTTTTTACACATTTAATGTGTTACCATGCCAACCGGATTCATTGATGCGTTTCATTTTTGTGACTCGTGTTGGAAATTTTGACCCCTTTAAAGACGCATAAGAAATTGAAAAAAGATACATCAAAATCAATCATAAGCCTAAAGTAAAAACGATTAAAAAAATACGTATGTCGTTAGCGAAAGGTTCTTTAGTCCAATGTCGCATATATTATTGGGTAGTTAATTGCTTTAATTAGGAACTACCCGACGCGGAAAGCGAATATTTAATTTAATGAAATTTTCCCAATCAATTTCTCAATAAATTTCGGCGCATATCGTTTGGTTAGTCGTTTTATAAAAATTAAAAACCTGTTAACTACTTTGATGGTATTCACTACTTACCAGGAAGATTCGCATTTTAATTTAATTAAATACTTTCTCATGGTAATTTCTCAAAGTCAACTATAATAAACTATTTTTAAAGCACGTTGTCAGTGCAATGAATGTTAATTTTTAAAAATTAAATTAAAGTATAAAAAATTTACGTTAGTGAATTCTGAGAAAAATACCAATATATTATGAATCAATAAACAAATATGACCTAAACAGGATATGACAAAATGATTTTTTTTTCAATATCCATACACTTTTTCAGAATGAAATGCATTTTAGAGATCACTTATCTTGATTTCTAAAAATATTGAAATATTAAAAACACTTTTACATGATTATCCTCATAGTTTAGGTTTTTTTTATGTTTCTATGACTTCATTACGAATGCAAAAGTCTTTCGATTTCTTCGTTCGTCAATTCAATTTTATTTACAGGAACATATTAAATTATATAACTATCGCTAATTTAAAAAATAAACTTTACCTGTACGTAAATATTTCTAGTTAATAAATTTCTTAATGCTTTGCTATAATGAATGTCTCAACTTTTGGTCATCTAAAATCTGAAATATTACTCGAATATTTCGTGTAATTTCTAATCTCTAACCCTTTTTTTAATATATTTTCTGTTATCAATTCCATATAAAGGCCGTTTTTATGATACTAAAAATGAATATTAAAAAGAAAATACAGATATAAATATATATAAAGATATATATATATATATATATATATATTAATAAATATATATATATATATATATATATA
>JAOUZG010039747.1:167681-205963 GCA_026289955.1 Argiope argentata
TATTGTGTGTGTGTGTGTGTTAACAGTTATTTCTGTTTTAGTTTTATAAGTGCTTCATGATATTATAATATGAAATTATAATACACAATTTTTTTGCGATGAGATACCAAAAATTAGTTGACCATTCAATAGAAAATGTTTTAATATCATGGTTAATTGAGTAAGTAAGTAATCCAAAAACATTAAATATATTAAGAAACTTTGTAGTTCTCTTTTTAGTTTGTAATAAATGAATTAATCCAATTATCATAAGAACTTTGTGGTAGTTTTGCAAACAGTACGGAAGACAAAATTCTTCACTCAATCAATTTCGTTGGTTTAACAATTACTTTGAGTAATCTGTACACGAAAAACACAACTCTATTCATAAAAAGATGTGGAATGTTAATGTTTTAAGCTAAAGTTTTCTAGTTCTGTTTTCTACTGGTTCGACTACATTAACCGTTTAGTATTTGCATAATGATTTTTATATTACCTTTATTCCAGAAAGAATTTTGTTTGGCCATTAGTAATAATGCCTGTCTTGTGGCAATTATTCATAGTACTAATCTCTTCATTGTTTTTTCGACGATTTATTTTCGTAGAACTGATAGATGCATCTTATAGACAGCATACTTGCCCAATGAATATTATAGTATTAATAGGTGTTTCGTATTTTGACTAATACACATATTCGAACCTCTATATTGATCCGCTGTTAATTCTTGGCCCTGAGCGATTAGTAGAGCTCCATCGATGAATTTTATATGATGTAATAGTTTTTGGTCGTCCATTTGGACGCGATCCAGACGTGCCCGGCTGTCAGCAGTCCAAAAAGGAGAGGGTGGGGCAGACGCACAGCTACACTTTGCCGGATGAGGCCGGTGCTTTTCCTTTTCATGAAAGGCAATAAAGAGGGTTGTGCCATGCCTGCTTTCTAATCTGTTTACTCATATAAGCCATCAATGTAACCTAATTTAAATGAAAAAATAATCAGGATCTACTTTTTTTCAATTCCTACTATGAGTTCACGTTCTCCATATATTATCTTGTTCAAATTTTCAACCGTTCATAAAATACTTTTCATTCCTCCAATAAAGTTCAAATACATTTTTTAAAACCTGTAGTAGATGACACTAGATGTTAATACAGTCTTTCAAATATTAATTCATTCATTAAATTTAATTAATTTTTAGTACTTTAAATAGAATTTTAGCATTTTTTAATGCGAATTGAAATCAACAGACATGTAGCTCGATTGGTAAAATGCCAGGATTTCTGTATCTTTCGAGTGAACGTGATGAATACGTTCTCACGAAAAACAATAATTATTAAATAAATTATTTATATCATTTGTGATTATTTAATGAAAAGTTACTGAAATAAATTTTTTCTTTGTTTACCTGAGTAGGAATGTACTTAATTTTTTATATTACTTGTTATAATAATAATAATTAGTTTTTGATTATCAGTTTCATTAAAGTTGTATGTAATTTCTTTACCACTGTATCAAATATCTGAGTACTTTTTTTGACTATTTTTATACAAAACAATTAATCAAACATAATGGTGTTATAATAATGAGCAATATTACAAAACTGTATTCGCAAAAATTGATTTCATTTTCTAATAATACCATGGGACATGTATTTAGAATGTTGCATTTAAATAACTACAAATCAATTCTTCAAAACAAAAATACTAATTTTTTTCCTAACAATTTATTGATTATTGAAAATTATATTCATTATCCAGAAAAAAAAAACATGTAAAGTGAATTACCCAGTTTTAGATTTACTCTCAGTTTAGAATTACTCACTTTTGCATGCATTTGTAATTATTTAAAATAGAGTTTGTTATTGTCGTTACTTATGGGCACTTGCCATAGAGAAGCCCGCTGATACATCAGCAGATTTTAAGCCAAAGAATGAGAGCTTCTTGTTTCAAGTAGCGCCAACAAGAGAATGGCTTTACATACACACTCTTCACAGTCCTTTGCACACACCCTTTTTTACAGGGGGGCACAGTAACCCATCTCACAGATAGCACACAGAACAATCATGTCCGAACCGGGATTCCCAGAACACGAGAAAGACGTGCTGCCTCTGTACCAGAAAACCAACAAAGTAGAGATTAGTTAAATCAATAGGTTGATCCGTTGAGACATCAAAGAAATTGCATTTTACATGGCATTTTACGTTTTTGTTGACCAGAGCTAAAACCTAGCATACAATCCCTTGATAAGAATTTGATTTCGCTTCTTATATTGAACTTAATATAGTTTTATTATAGTTATATTAACTTTATATAGTTATATTAATATAGTTTTATAAAATAAGAAAAAAGTTGCAGAGTTAAGTTTATCTACTTTTATCATTTGTGATGCAAGTAATGTATCGTGATTGTACAGTTTTGAATTTAATCTGTAGATCTTAAGTTTAAAACTTCCAATGAAAAATTTACTGTGCTTGTGGTCTCGCAAATATAAAACCTAGAATCATAAGAAAATTTCTCTACATTTTATGATCAAATAGTCTTATGTCTTAGCAGACTGGAGCTGAAGTTCAGGGAAAATGCTGGACTCGGTGGAATTGCCTTCATGTAAGCCGATTCAGAATGAAGAGATTAAACAACAAAAAGTTGAAAAAGATAAATGAAATCTAAGATAAAAAAAATTTCAAGTTATGTTAGAACATTATTATTATTTAAGTCATTATTTTCCTTAATTCATTTAAGTTATTAACCGGTTTTAAAAAGGCAACACTGGTAAAAACAGGTACACATTTTAAAAACACATCTGCTTTCAAAGAGACATACATAATAATAATTAAAACTAGAGGGTAAAAAACTATATGCAATGAAAAGATGTTGAGGAATATTGCCTTTTTTCAGCTCATTGCCTATGCTATTGCAAGCTTCACCTATTCATTACTTTTTGAATAGTTTTGTTCGAAAAAATGCCGAAATTGAGCATGGTCTCAATTTTGGAAGATTATTTGTTGCTGAAATGTTCAGCCAAGCTGCCTCTACACACCTCCATAACAGTGAAAATGTTGCCTATATAGTATTTTGTGTTAGTCTGTAAAATACTATATAGGCAACTATAGTTACCTATATAGTATTATACAGACCACTCGATTACGTCGGACGATCTAGATGGTCAAATCTTTCACTGGAATTGTCCAGAATGCACCTCACTCTCGAACAGTGTTGCCCTTTAACATGGTGCGATGTAATCCATAAAAATTGCATCATTATTTAGATACATGAGGTCCATGAATGGCTGCAAGTGTACGCCAGGTAAATGAATATTACTCTTTCGTATCAATGAACACTACAATTGGGCCAGAAGACAATGTCTATTCCTTTCAAACCAGCCATCAATACCAACTGACAACGTATCTTGTTGACAACTTGAACCCATGACTTTTTAAGATCTGCGCCACACTCTATGTCTACAGACAAATCATGCCAACTGAAATCACGACAAATCTGGCAAAGTCATGGTTTTTGAGTCAATTTGGGCTCAATCGATATTCAGAAAAGGCGTTGAAGGTTATGTCTATCTATTAATTAATAAAGACTCGAGTCGATCTACTACCATAGTCAATTAAAGCAAAATTTCGTTTATCTGCCCTCATGGACTCGACAGTCGTATATCTCGCATTCATCCCTGGGATTATTTCACGCAATATTGCTTCTCTTTTAACTCTGAGAATTCAACGCATACACCGCTGTGTTCGGTCATTACGTGCAGGTGGCTGTTCGCAGTGTTTGTGGGATGTTATGCCTAAAATTAGGTATTCTCGGCCCATTCTTGAACTCTGTGAATCTCGAAACGTTGGATTCTTTAAAGATGTTCGTAATGGAAAATTCCAAAAGCGTAATTCCAATTGCTATTCCGTATTCAATGCGTTTTCCAAGGCTTTAGGCCATATTCACATCAGAAAACTTTTCATATGAATTCCTAGAATACAAATGAAAGCCCTGTAAATTCTCTGTCCATTAAAGCATCTTGTGTTCGATACTATTGATGTCTGTATCTTAACATATTGTTATCCCATATTTTTTTCACCTCAGTGTATTCGTCAAGTATCTAAATTTAATGCTAAATATTATAATAATTAATTTAGTTTCAAATTTCAATCAATGCTGAATCTGGTAATAATATATCCTTTATTACTTACGTAGATCTTTAACTGTATTTGTAATCTTTAGAACGATTAGAGACAAGGTCATGATCAAATTTTGTTAATTATTGAGATTATTCTCGTGTAAATATTAAGAGTAATTATCGGCCAATATATATTTTTCCTATAGGAAAAGGCATTTAGAAATTGAAACCCTAATGAATAAATATTTTTCAAAGTTCAAAACTCAAGATAATTGAAATAATTAAGAAAACTCATTATCCTGCATTTCAAAAAATATATACGAAAATATGGCGGTTGGTATATTCAAAAATACATAAAAATAACTGTACAATTCCCAAACAGTATAAACTATGCAGAATTCCTTTGTATTTAGTAGATTGTTTTAGAAATTATCATTCGTTTGAAGACTGTTTGAAAAGCCTTATTTAAGTTTTATGTTTTTTATAAAATTATTTCCATTTTCGAAATCTAACCTTAAATAATTATTATTTTGAAATCAATGATATAATCATATTTCACGAAGTTTCTTAATTATAAAATGAAACATCTTTCGAAAAAAGAGAAAATACTTTATACCAATGTGAAATATGAAAAAGCCACTTTTGATATTTCACATTGAATAATAATTACTCCACAATTCTTAAATGAAATCTTATTTCACGAAGTTTGTATTAATAAAATATGAAAAAATGCTTATGAATAACGCTTCTATACAAGAGGAAAATATCACATTCATTTTTTTAAAAAATAAGAATCTTTATTACAATGTGAAATGCGAAAAGCAATATTTGATATTTCTCATTGAATTATAATGACTTCCATGTCTTTGATAAAATCTTATTTCACGAAGTTTGTGAATTATAAATGAAACATCTTTCTATTCCAGAGGGAATTGTTTTATTCATTTCTTAAATAAGAATCTTCATTTTAATGTGAAATATCCAAACGCCATTTTTGATATTTCACATGGAATAATAATTCTTTCCAAATAAATAATATAATGTTATTTTAGGAAAAGTGTGAATTATAAAATGAAATATGTTTTTAAATAAGAAAAAAATTATGTCATGCAAAATTCTTCATGATTAAATCATACCGGAGGGAATTAATTTGAATAGAGAACTGTTCCCCGAAATCTGCAAATATTCTTTGTGTGCCCCGACAAAGGAGGGAAAAAAAAGAAGATGTTAAAGAAAATTTCTAGATGCAAAATAACTCAGCTGCATGGAAACATAATCGATAAAATCTTATTTGAGGAAAAAGAAATACGCTTCCGTGATGAAACAATCTAATTTTTATTCAAAAGATCAAGAGTTCGCTTGATGAAAAAAAGAAGAAAAGAGCAGCGGCAATTTTATCTTTAACAATTACCGCGTAGGCGTACCTCGTTCCCTTTCCTCTGAGCGAGGCATTATATTTGTAATCTTAGTTGACAGACCCTGAATTCTTCTTGAACAACTACTTCAGCCCGAAAAAAAAAAAAGAAATGCAAATTCATCGATTTTTAGATGTCTGCTGAAGAAAAATAGTTTTTTTTTTCTTCATTTCGGAAACATACAAATCCAGAATTTTTTTCCTCCATCTGTCTTTATTCCTCTGAGGAAGATAGTTTTCGGATTTTCGTGGAATAAAATGTATCTTATTTCGCGCCATTTTTCCGCTTCTAACAAGATCCCGAGACTTGGATTACAGGAAGAGTGGCTTTTATCATTAAAGAGATAACTCGGCTCTGTTGCCACTTAATTATTTATTTCCGCTAAATGAATTCCTCTTTAAGCGAAGTTGTTTATTCGCATGTTGGCTCGTCCGTTGTAGAGAAAGTGATGAATATTGCATGTCAAACAATGGCGGTTCGTCCTTCCCATGATTATTAGTTTTTCATTATTTATTCTTCCGATAATTGAATGAATATGTATACATGCGTTTCGATATGGGACTTTGCAAATATAATCAGTTGTTAGTTTGTCTTGAATTTACTAACGGAGCGCAGAACGGATTTAGAGACATTTCAAAATTCGAAAATGGCATGGATAACACGATAATCGATAAACCATTATTTTGCCAACCGCTTTTCATCGCTATTAAATAACTATAGAGTAAATACTCATAAACATTAAAAGTAGGCGAAAACTGTTGTTACGGAAATATAAATTTTATTGTCTGGGAAAATATGTACTAAATATACGCAGCACAAGCTACAAATATACAGTAAATTAACTCTATTTAATCCGCTAATTTCGATTCACAGCAAAACTATAGAACGCTCGTCAAAAAGAAAAGACGCTGTCTTAAGCCAAGCCAACTGACATAGTTTGTTCTCCAAACTGATCTGATTCCCCTCCTTAAATCGTTCCTTAAATAGTGTCACACTAAAGTGGTGGGGCAACAGTGGTAAGCCATCGCCCGTTCCCGACAAATCTGAAAATTTCTGCACTATTCTTTAGGAACAAATCTTTATTTCTTAGCTTCTACAATACATTTTAGCGTAGTTAAAAACTATTAAATTATTAAACCATTTAAAAACCATTAGACTCTCTAATTACGTCACCAACACACCTGCATCACTAAATTAGTGAAATATGGCGATCTTCTTTTGTAAATCCCCTTAGAATGGTCTTTTCTCGCTGACGCTCGATTCCATTACAATTAATTTTATACAATTTACAAAAATTTGCACAAAAATTCATAAATAGCCTAATATGCAATAAAGGATAAAATTATATTAATAATTAGGTTCGTCGTTGTTGTTTTATGGCACTTGACATGGATAAGCACGTTGAGGCAGTCAACGATTTAAGTCTAATCAGGGTCTCTTGCTTTCTTAGTAGTTCCGACTAGGGAGAGGAGCACGACTTTTCTAGTTCCCTCGTCACATTCGCTGGCACAGCCTTTTTTGAAACAAGGGGGGGGACATTCAAACAGCCTATAGATAGAACACAAAACAACCCTTCTCGAACCAGAACTCTAACCCAGAAGACGAGAAAAACACGCTACCCCAATGCCAGGACACCTGTAAATATTTTAGTTCTTACAACATGTGTATTAATAAAAACATGTTTATCAAACTAAATCTTCCAATTTTAATTATAGGAAACAAATTTTTCGAATGCTGTTGAATATTTAATAAGATTAATAGACAATTATTGAAAATAACCGGTCAAAGTGAATAACAGCTATATCAAATTGATCGCTTATTAAATAACATTACTGTTAACAACAGCCAATTAACCACAAAAAGTGATGGTTTTGCGTTAAAATGGATGAGGGTCTTTGAATATAAAAATAAAGATTACCGATTATTAAAGAATCTTTGTGAATATCTCCAATAAGATGAGGGTTCAGAAGTTAGGTGAAAAAACATGTGGTTCTTTGCCATCGCAGCTATAAGCAAGTAATGTATAAAATATTTTTTTAAATTTAGTTCCTACTTAAATTAACAAAAGTTTTTTTTTCAAAAAATTTCTTCAGTTACTTCTTATTATAAAATTAGAAATGTTGTTGTTATTATCATGTTCCGCTTTATAACGCAAGTAGGAGCACAGTAGCCTCTGAGGGTATGGATCTTTGTGCACCTGTGGGCAGAAGTCTGATGTCTAGCTCACACACGTCACAAACCCTTTTTACGGGGCGGATTTCATTCAATAATCCACAGATCGTAATTTAGATCTGGAACCGAGAACAATCACCTCTAATCCAGTACCCTTAGTGTTATTACTCCCGATAAGGGAACTTTGTGACCACGACAGATTTAATATCCAACTCACAAGCGCGGAGAGTTATCGGCTGGGGGGTTTGAGCTCACAGCCCAAGGGATGCGAATTTAATGCCCTACCAATCAGGCTATCCAGGTCGAATAGTAACAATTACTATAAATAATTGATCAAAAAATTATATTTGCGTTGAAATTTCAACGATAATTGAGACAAAGAAAAATGCGTTAATTTTCTAACCCAGTTAGGGTAACACAATACAAATTAGAAATTTGTAATTTTCTGTATTCTATATTTTGATTCGCAAGTGCTTCGAAATGAATCCGAAAATTCAAATTAATTAGTGTTCAATTTGAAATGCATCAAATATTAAGATAATAAACAGCCACGTTCGAAACAATCGGTGTGAAATAAGCTCCGCCTAGTCTCATTGACGTGGAGAAAAACAAAATTAATCGTTACTTATTTGGTGGTTGAGAAATGGAGACTTTTGGCGAGAAAGTTTGTTTATAATTAATTAATAAACAAAATAAAGAATTAACATTTGAAAAAAAAAACTGCATTAACATCACGTGTCATCCACCACAAGTTTAAAAAAAATGTATTTGAACTTGATGAAATGAATAAAAAGTATTTAATAAACGGTTGAAAATTCGAACAAGATATATAAATATTTTTGGGGAGAGTGTGAGCAAATAGTAGGAATTGAAGCACATAGATAAGTCTACAATCGGATGAAGGAGATGTCGAGATAATCCTCTTATCACATGTTGATCTCCAGCCAATTTTTGCAGATTATTTTGTTCTGTTACAGTTGCTTATTAACAGTTTGATGATTGTGTGAATTTAAGTGCTGCTTTCTGATTATTTCTTTTGCATTTTGTATTTTCGTATAAAAAGAGTTACTCCTTATTCAGATCATTGGATTTTTTTTTGTTTAACACCAACCGGTTAGATTTTACAACAACAACAAATTTCTCTATGTGAAAATTGTTAAACTCGTTCATTCCATCTTTTGAAATTGGTTTTATTTGTTTAAATTAAGTGAAAATAATTTCTAACAGAAAGGATCATATGCTGATATTTTAAATTTTCTTGAATTTTTTTTTGTCAAAAAATAATGTTTAGTAAATGGCAAATTGTTATTATTTATTGAGATCTTATCTCCACATTTGAGCCTGATACTTCAAAATCTAAAAGGTAGATTGTTTTTTTTAAAGTGGTTTTTAATTTAATAAAACGCTTTAAATGCATTTTTTTTAAAAAATTACACTTTGTATATGCTTTTGTTTCTGTAGCTTATTGATCATCTGAGTTCCTTGTTGTTACAATTTTGAAAATTTAAATTGATACATTTATAGGAATGTTCAGAAAAATTTGAAAATTTCTGTAGCATCACGTTAAATTTTTAAAAAAAAATCTATTTAAATGGTAAAATTAAATAAAGGCATCAAAGTATCCATTCCCTCATAAAAATGATCCAAACAAATTTCATGATGTATGGTGTTTAAATTATGTAATTTGTAACATAAATAAAAGATGTTACAAGTAGGGAGATGTTGGATGGAAAGAGCTACTTTAACAGCTTTTTATATTAAAAACATTTGCTTTAATATTAATAACATTTGCACCGGAGTACTGGGATTGGTTTGGAGCATCTTCCCCATGATCTTGGGGTTCCGGGTTCGAGTCTCGGTTTGGGCAGGGTTGGTCTTCTTTGTTCTATATGTGAGGTGTGTGAATTTGCTTCAGTGTGAAAAAAAGGTTGAACAAGAAAATTTGAGTCATGAAGTAGCTAAGTCATTCTCTTGGCTCTAGTTGGTGATACTGAAAATACAAGATACACTCACTGGGCTTAAATTGCTGGGAGATCTGTCATCTTACTTGTATAGGCCTATAAGTAATAACAACATAATATTTGTTAGAATGAGCTATACCTGATGAACACTTATTTTAAACTTTTTTCTTACAGTAAAGGAATTTTCTAAAATTTATCAATTGTTTCGATAACTATTTTTCATTTTGATATTTTTTTTAAAAATTAAAATATCTCTATTTATAATGACCACACAAAAAGGCATAGCTTTGAAATAAAAACAAAGTGTTTGAAAACTAATCAATTTTTTTAAGCGAATTTAAGCGAAATCAAATTTAATACATCTTCATCATTATTAGCTATTCAATTCCCAGTTATTACAATAGTGCATTTATGAATGTTTTCATTAATCTACAGAAAATACCCTTACAAGGTATTCATGTTAATTCATTAAATCTATCTAGCAAACCTTTTAATGTAATGCTAATTCAACATTTTATAATGCCATCCGCGAGCTTTGTAATTTCTATTTCAGAAGTATTACTTTTGAATATCATTTTCTTAAATGAGTTAAATGGTTTAGCAGTAAATATCTGTTTTAATTCTAACTTGAAATATAACATCTCTATGATATCATTCCATACTTCTTCTTTGCAACATTGAACTAGCTGCATGATTAATAGTCTATGTATACTTTCTTTTTTGCTATTAGTAAATCCAAGTGTAACACATTTACACTAACGTTTAACCACTTCCATTAAAATAATTGATAAAATTAATAAGAATGTTTTAGACTGGCTGAGGTAAATCTAAAATTTTTTCAATCTGACTAAATTTTTTAGATAAATATAGGATGATGCTGATAACTTTATATCAATTTCAAATTTTGTTTTGAGTTTCAATAAACGTGAAATTCAAGTCAGAAACAAATTTTGTTTTGAAATGCATCGTAAAATGTCTGAGTTTTCATCTATTACTTTCATTTTCAAATTTAAATTTGTACTTCAGTAATAATCATTTAACGTGTGGATGAATGTACGGATAGACCTAAGATCGAGGACCAGTCTCGCAACCTTAAGGCTTGTAGCCGAATAACATAACCACAATACGAAAGTAATTACATGTGTACCACGATTGTAATCCGGTTTGTGAGGCTTCCATCACATACTCTTTCACTAGGGAGTCAATGGCGAGACGCTAATCGTATGGCTAGCGTATGTGAGTTGTTGGTGATGGCTAGTGATGCTGTTGATTGTTGTTTCTAATGCACCTGACGACTTTTGTTACCTGGAGAGGGCGCCACAACAGCTGTAGAAAGTTGCTTACTCAAGGTCATGGATCACCATCGTGGATGAATGAGTTTTGGATCGGATGGACCAACCTCGCCACACTAGGGTTGCAGCCGAGTAACATAGCCACTAGACAAAAGTAATTACTCGTATCCAGTGGATGTTATCGGGCTTATGTAGATTACACCACAAATATCTTAACACAGTTATTTAAATTCGAAATTTTCTTTTATTAACAACCATCTATTTAGAGTTTTAAACATTTATAGGTAAATATTGTTATTTGTGAGGAATTTTTTTTAGTCGAAAGAGCTACATATGGCTGACATATGTGATAAAAATGGTAACTTATAGATGAAATAATCTGAATATTTTCTTATGCTTTCAAATGAGTATTTGCATTCAATATTACAAATTATAAGTAATAAAAAAATTTAGAGTAAAGTAAAAATTTAATTCCTAGTTAGATCAACACAGAAAAACTTTATTTTAGTTACTTTGTAATAAATAATTATAATCGATACAAATAATTTATAAAGAATTATTGATTTTCACCAGATTGAACTCGAATTCTTCACCTTCAGGTGAAAAATACTGAAATCCTCGCATTTTACCGATTGAGATACTGCCTGCAGATTTCAGTTATAATTACAAACTGCTAAAACTCTATTTAAAGTATTACAAATTAATTGAATCCAATTAATGAATTAATATTTGAAAAAAAAAAACTGTTTTAACAAAGAGTGTTATCCACTGCAAAGTTTAAAAAAACGTATTTGAACTCGAGTGGATGAATAAAAAGTATTTTATATACAATTGCAAATTTGAAAAAAAGATATATTTAAGTAGAGAGTGAACTAATAGTAGGAATTGAAAAAGATTGAAAAGTTATCATTTGGCAACATTATGCATTAATCCTCTGAAAGTAAATTTAAGTAATGTTAAAAATCTTTGACTTCCGTCATCGAAAGAAATCGCGATCTCCTATTTACTTTTCTCCGATTCAGGGATCTTTTTCTCCCCCGGGCCATCTAGCCACTAATCCGCCAATGACTCGCACCAAGGCTGTCCACTCCTCCCCGCCATCTGAACCGGGCTTAATTATCCTTATCAGCTGATCCACCTGACCGTTCGGACGATCCAGCGGTCGGTCCATAATCTGCCCATTTTCTTCCACTGCCCCGAACTATAATTCGCAACCTTCTGCAGCGAGTCGTGACATGATTCATGTGCCACCCTCTCCTCTCCTTTTGGACGCTCGCCAAGGATGGCGAAAGAAAGATCTAACGATCATCACTCACCCCAGGGTCCTTCCTGTCATCTACGTCTACGGCACTCACACTCCCTTCCCTCAATGGCGCGTTTTAAGGGCACCAATCGATGGCACGGACACTTTGGCAATCGCCAAACGGCGTGTGACCACGAAGGATACAATGTCTCTGGGCACGGGATGAGGCTGAGAAATTAATTTATGTAAAGTCACAGTCATGTGACCGACGTAATGATGCCTGTCGTCTAAATGCTGAACCCTTTCTGTTATCTAACTATTTCGCCATTCTTATGTTTGGCCCAAACTTTCTGAATGGTAAACATTAACCGCAGTTTTTTTTTTTAGAAACAAAACAAAAACTATAAATAGCATTCGGAATATGGTATATTGATTCACTTGGAAAACTTCAGTTAGCAAGAAAACTTGTGTTGTGAAAATTTTGCACCGACGTGTTATGTTCTTGTATTCAAATTTAGTTATATTATTTTTCTTTAAATTCAAAACTGTGAGAATAAGTATACAATTTTTGTTTTTAAATACAAAATATTGGCATTCTTGGATTCTTCATCTTCACTTGAAGAACACAAAAATCCTCGCATTTTACCGATCGAGCTACTGTTATAAAGCTGCTACGTCCTGTTAACATAAAGAAGCTACGCCCTGTTATAAAGCAACACTAAAGCTATTTTGGGACGGTCCTAATAATTTTGAACGTCAATCAGATGACGAGAACAACACCTGAGCTAGTATCTCTCACCACTCCATGCCATACCAACGGGAGAACATCAAGACCGGGTGATTTAACATGCAACAGACCCCCTGACACGACGATTTTTCGAGGGATCGGATCTGGAGCCTGAAAACCTACGACTCAAAAGTCGAGACCTTACTGCCAGGTAACTTCAGCTCCTTTCAATAGCTCAGAAGCTAGAGACTGAAAAATTATTTTTTCTTACCCGCCATAAGTGCTAAGTTAAACTTGTGAGCCCTTTTTGCAAAACTGTCATCGTTTGCTTTCTTCTCAATAATGTTTCATCTCAGTTGTTATGAAATTAGACGAGGAAACGCCAAATATTTATTCAGATTATTTCCTGTGAAACGGAATTTACTTTGGACTTCCAGTTTGCGAACTGAAAAATGTTAATTAAACACAAGATAATGTAATTTCAAAATCATAATTTTGTAAAAGGATTAAATTCTGTTTCAAAATTTCATCTTTACAAAAGTGAAACCGGTGAAAAAGAATAAAAGTATGCATTTAGCTTTACCTCTGTTTGGTATAATGAGGTGAAGATAATCAAAATTGCTGTCAAGATACAAATGAAAGTGAACTGAATCTTTGATATTTAAGGAATTTTGTAGAGAAATATTTATTTCTAATACTTATTATAAAAATACAAACAGAATCCTATAGATATTGAGGATATTGCTTTAAAAATAGGTTAGTTATAAAAATGCAATCTAGTAGTTGTAAATACCCATCTAAAGGGGGCTTATATATCTAACGCAAACCAACTTACTATTTTGAACTATATGCTAAACTTTTTTAAATTATTTAAAATTATTTTAAATTATTTTAATTTCGAATATTTTTTTAAAAAAATTTAACCTTTCTTTAAATTTATAATATGACATTTCTACCGACTTCAGTGTTCGATTTAATAGATAAAATTACTATCTTCAATTCTCCTTTGCTGTCATTGTTTTTATGTTACTTTTATTGCTAATAATTATCACGCCACTGGTTATGATACATTACGTTTAATCAGATAATATGTATGTATAGATATCACATTTGTTTTAAATGACCTTTTAAATCTTCGTTAAAAGAAATAATTATTTCAACTTCGCAAGTGCGAGAAATAATAAATTTTCATTTAAGAAATTCATTAAAATAAGAATTATCTTCAATGAAATAAAGAACAATAAAAATTAGACATTTAATTGAAAATAAATCATTTCTTAAAATTGTGAATAAGCTACTAATTTTAATCATTTATTTGATAAATAATTTTTAATGTAATATAATAATAGTAATATCGCAATGATTTTTTTCATTTTACGTTGTCACAAAATGATGTTTCTCTATTTTTAACGCATTCTTTTCTTCAAAGAAATAATACAAGTAAGATTTTTACATGGTTTTATAAAACACAAATTTGACAATTTTTGTCTCAATAAAACTCTGTTATTGTTCAGTCATTTATATTAACACCCGGTTTTAAAGCAACACTAGATCTATTTCGGGACGATTTCTTAATTTTGAATTGCGATCAAATGGCGATGATGGCATACCCTTCTCAAATTTGTGCACCATATGAATGGGGGAGCTTCGGAACAAGCTTATAAAATGACGGTTCTTTGGTGCAATCAGGTTCTTCCTCTTCCGAAGCCGCCACCTATCACAACCGCCAGGCCACAACGGAAAATCTCTCCTTCTAAAAACATCATTATAAACTAATTAACGAAATATTTTTCAATGAAGTAACACTAGGATTCTTTTTCTGGTCTGCATCATTTTGCTTATAAAAGGTTGTATCATCAAAATTTAAATATAATTATGCTTAATCAAAATGATTGGAGACTTATAAAAATATTGTGATATTACATCCTTTTTAACGTAGCGTAAATCATCTAATTGAAATGACAGGTTAAAGCTATATTGTAATAATAACCCTAAAAACTATAACTTCATAAGAATTAAAAATAATGTCGGCGTCTTGGCACAGAAGAAGCCCATCTTCCTTGTGATCTGGGCGTCCAGGGTTCGAGTATGGGTAGGACAATGTTGTTCTTTGTTGTACTATCTGTGAGGTGTGTTAATGTTCACCCCCCCAGTAAAAAAGGGCCTTGCAAACAAACGTGGGCGTGTCATCCTCATATGAACAAGAAATCAGACTTCTGCCCTCGGATGATCCAGAGTTCAAACCCGTAAAAGCTACTGCACCCCGTCTTTCTGTTGTAAAGTATACACGAGATCATCATCAACTAAAAATAATACCATTATTTGCAAAACTTAAATTGCCTTTCTGAATGATACTAACAAATGAGGAAATCAAATTAGTTATTACTTGTCTAGCAAAAATAGAATTATCCATAAGTTTGATGCATTAAATAATTATCGTCTGTTACTATTTATCAACTAATGCAAGTTGTAACATATTTTTTAAAAAATATTTTCCATTTATTGTTTTTAACCTTGTATAGCTATTTTTACAGCAAATTTTCAACTCGATTAACATAGTTGCTTTTACAAAGTTACAGTTAAACTCCCGATTATTCATGATTTCGAGCACAAAATTTCTACTATTGAAAGAGCCATGTCATTAAAGAGTTCTTTGTTTCTCAATAGAGTGACTAATTTTTTTTCTTCCTCGACTGAAAGAATCGTTAATTTATTTACTGTAGCTTCGCATAAAACGATAAATTTCCAGAGTTCTTTTTTGTTTTCCCCTTTTCCTCCAGCTGTGTCAAACTGGGAAATTTTTTTCCACTCCGCTGAAAGTTTAACGTATGGAAGAAGTCAATTCTGTGGCAAAAGAAACTAATTATCCATTTACCGAACCCACTAAACCATTCCTTGGAACGCTGCCGAATCAAAATTAGTTTATTTTCATCTGCTTGAAAAAGTAAATGCCTAGTCTTATTCGAAGTTTTTTGTTGCCATTGTTTAGAGTTTAAACTTAACAACGCATAATGAAAGAAAGTCCTTAACTTCGTTTACTTTTCATGTAGGCCAAAATTCCTGGTGACGCAGTAGTTGGAAAATCATTTTAAAAAATCGTTTTTTGTTAGCTAATGTGACAATTTTAGTCTTTCTAAAGTGTCTACAAAAGTATAGAGCTGTAGCTTTATTTTTTGTTAATTTATTGAAAAATTTTTGATTATTGTCAATTTACCAAAGGCTTGCATCAATTGAACTAATATAGCGGCCAATAGGACGAAAATGTCATTGGGAATAATTACTCAAAAGAAACAATTACATCTAGCTAGCAAAAGAGCAGAAATTGCAAGCAAAATATCAAAAATAGCAAGCAGAATAACCAAAATAGCAAGTAAAATAGCAGAAATATACATTCAATCAATTATACATATTAATTTTTATAAAAGTATTATGATAAACATTTGAGGTTTCAGTCTTTAGTTAGGTTTTCTTTATATCTTCAATATATAAAAATAATATTTTGTATAAATCAATTTTCACTTTTTTTTATCTTTACACAATTTAGAATAACTTAAATCATAATTTGTAAAAGTTACAGATAAATTAGATAGATTTTATTTTATGATTTAGATGAATAAAAATTTTAAATGCATTTTTCTCCACGTTGTGTTTTTCCTTGTATGCTACATTTCGAAAGCCTAAAGCTTATTTTAGAAATTCATAAAACTTAGTATGTAATTAGTTTTATGATGCGTAGCAATTATATTTAAATGGTCCAAAGTCAAAATTTCTCTTTTTTTCAGATTTTTTTGTGTTTTTACAATAAAAAATTATAATAAATACATAATTAAATACTACTAGTAGGAGGTAATCCATACAACGTTTTATGTAGTATAATATATAGCTACCCGGGAATAAAATCGGGAAGAAAAATCTGAAAAATGTAAAATGCTTTAGAGTTTTAAAAAAAGCTCAAAAATTTTTAAAAAAAAATAAATAATTTTTTTCATTATTACAAAAAAGTTTTAGAGTAGAGTTATAGAATTCTATTTTATATAAAATAAAAGTACAATATAATTTTAAACATTAAAATTAAAAAAATAATAATTGAGGAACCTTGTGGCCTTAAATTTTATTCATTAACGAAACTTTTTACTTTCTCGTATAAGAAGTTAAGAGAAAGTATTGGAACCATCGAAAAATTTTGGAACTAAAGTTTTCAAATTCCTGCCATTTAGACCAACTTGAATTCCAAAAATATATTTTCAGCATAATGTCTACCCATCTGTGACTGTAATTCAAAAACACTTTGAACTAGAAAGAAAAAAAATTGATAAATGGTCTTTGCACCACATTTATCAACTTTTGCGTAAATTCAAAGGCAGATTTTGAATCAGCTGTTCGAATGTAAGTCTACATGACAATTACAAAACGAAGAGAGCTAGATAGATAGGTCATATCAGTCTCTCCGACACACCCACAGGCACACGGAATAAGCCAAAAAGCTGAATGACCAGACTGTTGCAACATCAACTCTGGTAGGAACTGTGGTTAAATCCTAATGACCATCACCGGCTACGGTACAACCCTTCCAGTAGGAAGTACGTCCCGTCATCAATGAGAGGATCCTCCCCATTTGTGTACCCTCTAGGGTGGCAAGATCCAATAACAATACCGAAAGTATCTGATCCTTACTTCGTGGTGCCCCCTGGGAAGTATACAGTCAGGTAGATGAAATTCGTTACAGACATCTAGCATCAATATAGCGGACATCAACCGAACTTTGATCCAAATCCAGCATGGGATTGAATTTCCGTTGGTCAATACTTTCAGAATCATATAAACAGAATAATTCAAAAACGTAATTATTTACATACATAGAATTTAGTTTGTGATTTTATGAACTGCAGTTGTAGTTCTATATCAAATTTTGGTTTCACTAGTTGAGAAAAAACGGATGAAGGGTAAAACCATCAACCTTTAACACAAATTAAACTTTAACAGAAAGTATGCGAGGAAATTATAAGAAAACCTTTATCGTGTATTTGATTTCACGATACAAAATTTGTAAAGAAAAGAATCATTATCATTAAAAATTATATCTCCGCATTTTAATTTGTGGATATGTTTTAGACACATGATATTTAATTAAACCTTTTTCCCCCTGCACTTAAAAAATTGCATTTTAAAATTTATTTCCAATTTTTATGAATAAGATAGCAAAAATGTGCATACATTGAGAAGCATAATATTCGATATGTGTTGTTTATGCAAAATTTTGAGATATTTACCAAATTATCGGATAAAAATTATCATTACGAAGTCTGTGTGATCGTATGACTGCGAGAACGATTTGAAAATTGTAAGGAATTCGATAAAGTGGTGTTTATAATTTTATCAATACAATTACAAATGAGTATCGAGGCCTTGACCGAATTCGACATAAGATTAGCCTTTTTCCTTTTTTATATATTCAAATGATTGAAAAAGTGATAAAACAAGGAAAAATTACAAAAATGAAATTCAGCATCTGCTCTCGTCTCCAAAATCGTACAAGTGCGTGAAGAGTTGATCTAATTGACTGAAAAGACTCTTGGATTTCTATTAGATATTGCAAGAATCAAAATGAGTCACACATGCGTGTCATGACACGCGGAAACACGTCAGGCACATTTCCTGTTGTGTTGATTTTGGTTGCCATGTGCTTATTGTACTAGTCGTTGACCAAATAACTCATTTGAGAGTGTTCGGATCTTTAATTTTCCCCATCCGTCGAGATATGTTCCGCAGAGCGCTTTATTAGAACAAATGAAATATCGTGTTATATTGGGAAAGTTTATGGAGAATTCAGGGGAGAAATATTACCGGTATTTCTTTTCTGTTATCAGAAGTTTAATAAGTTGTTACTAATGCCGCTTACAATGGACAAGTTCGCTGATGCATCAGTGATTTTAAGCCAAAATGAGCGTCTCTAGTTTAAAGTAGCATCTACTAAAGCCAAGAGTACGACTCAGATATTTTCATTGATTCGGTTGCCAGTAAATTGCATCACAATCCTTTGAGTATACCTTGAATGCTAAAAAAAGGCCTTGTATAGTATTACCTCCCTTTTTAGACCTTTTACTATATCAAATCATCGTTGTTTGAAGCATGGGATTAGCTCCCGATACACTGATAAACACTGCAATTTCGTTTTACACATGGAAGGACATTATGAGGTTTGTAAATCTATATGTACAGGACCACACACATTATTAATAGGACAATATAAAAAATACAATGTGACGCATTCAGACAAATTTTAATCTGTTTTAAATTTTTAGAAAATGTATTAATATTATTGTGCTGTTATCATGTCGCAACATAATATTGTTTTGGGAATGAGATTTTCTGGATTCAACAAAAATCCGTAGGCGAAAAATAAAAATTTTATTAACTGTACGAGCATCTCAAAAAATCAGCTTTTAATAACGCAATGCCATCCCATTTACAAAAGCTCTGATTTAAAAAATAAGTTAATGAATGCAGTAAATTAAACCTAGAAAAATATCATTTTGAGCCCTCGATGATATAAAATGATATAAGTTGGAGATGTGATATTTTTTTAAGCAATAAAAGCGAGACAAAGTTTTTTTTTTGATCGTTTGCAATTCTAAAGTGATGAAACTCATTCAATGAAACCATTAAAATGAATAACAATGTAATTTAACTGGCCCGATTACTTGGTGCTTGACCGTTCAAGAAATGATGCTCTGACATGATGCGTTGAAATATGCCTAGCAGACTTCATTTAAATCTTTTTTTATTATTACATTCTAATATTATTTTATATGTACGGGCCAATATATCATTACTATAAATTAATTATTATTTGCGATATCACATGTTTTGTATTTCGGTCGAAATGTTTAAACACCAGTCTAAAAACTGGTTCTTTCTTTCCATTTCTCATATGATTATATTTTTCTATTTTTTTTATCATCAAAAGTTCTCGACAACATACAGCCATTAACGGACTCCTTCCGAAACGATGCCCCTGAAATATCGTCCCCCATCAAAGGAATGACCGGTTTCCTCGGAATAAAGATAACTTTGTGTTCTAAGTGATGCTCACGTGATGCTCATGACCATCATTAGATAACAGGCCTATTACTTCGCCTTTATCTTCAGTACTGACAAAATATGTAGCGAAGTTTATATATAGTTACGTACATGAAGAAAGTAAATTGCGGACAGTGATTTTTAATTATTTTACCGATTTAACAAACTTTTTTAGATTTAAATACTTGAAATAGTAATCACGAAGGATTTAACTCATTTGATGATCTGAGATTTAAAGAATAATCGTATTATATCGAGATAATCAAAAATATAGTCTTATTTAATATAAAATAATACATTTCAAAGTACAATCATTAATTATTAATAGAATATATTTTTAATTCCTACAATTAGTTCATACTCTTCCTATATATATAAAATTCAAATTTTCAAAAATTAATTAGATACTTTTTATTCATCCACTCAAGTTCAAACACATTTTTTTAAACTTGTGGGGGCTGACACTCGATGCTAATACTTTTTTTCAAATATTATTCAATTCATTAAATTCAATTAATTTTTAATACTTTAAATAGTGTTTTAGCATTTTGTAATGAAAATTGAAATCGACATGCAGTAGCTCAATCGGTAAAATGCGAGGATTTTAGTGTTTTTAGCTTGGAGGTTAAGAATGTATGTGAGTTCATTTCTTGAAAAAATCAATATTTTTTTGATAATTTAGTTAGATTAATTGTAATTATTTTATAAAAAATAGCTAAAATAAAAATTTTCTTTGTTAACCTAAGAAGGAATCGATATAATTTTTTCTATTATTTCTTTTATAGAAATATTTAACCCTTTATCTACTGATAGTACTTATAAGTACCATTTAAATCTGAATTATATTTACGTGATATGACTATTTTTGCTGATGCTATTCTATAAAACATTAGAACCTAATATATCTAATTTCAGATATCTCTACTCTTATAAATAAAACCAATAAGAATTTAACATAAGTACATTCCTCGTTCTTCAAACCTAACCCTATCAGGTTACAAAATATTAAGTAGTGCAAGAAATATATGTATAAAAAATCAAAGATGATATCTATAATTTTTCATCCATGCTTAGTGAATTTCTAATAGTCATCAAACGCAAGGAAGTTTCTAGCTAGCTTTCATTAGCTTTAACTTCATATATATATTTTCCTATAATTTTATGGTGCTTAGTTGGGTTTTTTTCCGTATTGTGACTAATTCGCCACATTTAGGGCTAACATAATCCTGAAAACCTATTGTAGAAAACAAGTCAAAAGAATCATAGAAAAATGTGAAAAGTTTTATTCGGGACTTTAAATATATTACCTAATAAATAAATACATTTTTTAAAATTCAGTTTTAGGTAACATAAATAATATAGGAATTGATCCTGTGACGATATAAGCAATTTTAACTTTACTTTCTTTCATTATAGTGTATTTAGAAAACATTTGTATCACACGCATTATCGAAATTTCGATAATGCGTGTAATTATATTTGAATGCCATTTAAAATCGTTTGAAAAGACGCTAGTGTAAATAATAATAACAATATTGTAAATAATTTTATATTGTAAATTTTTTAAACAAAGACAAATTTTATTTTAGTTACTTTTTATTAAATAATTACAATAATTAAATAATTTATCAAAAAAATATTTATTTTCATCAGAACTGAACTCGCATTTTTCACCTCCACATGAAAAATACCGAAATCCTCGCATTTACCAATTGAGCTAGTGATAGTAGATGTTAACTTTTACCAAAATCTGTTAAAATTCTAATAAGAGTATTAAAATTAATTAAACATAATGAATTAATGCTTATAAAAACTGTATTAATATTGAGTGCCACCCATTACGTTATATATATATATATATATATATATATATATATATATATATATATATATATATATAGGGGGGAGTATAATATAGGTTGAATTGAAAAAACGTTAGTCGTCTGGTCTGCAAAATGTAGATAATTTTATAAGGCGTATAACTTTGTTTGGATCTTATTTATGGTTATTTTAATAATAGTAATTGTTATTGTTATTGTTATTATTATTATTTTAAAAGACGTAAAGTGTTGAGCTTGCAATAATATATTTTTTAAATATTAAATATGTTTGAGAAAGCATAACTAAAATCACCAATTTAATAATTTTGCTCCTAGCTCAGTTAACTTAACATCTTCATTCTGCATTTGAATCATAGGTTAATCGCATTACAAAATCGGATTGGAGAATCATCAGATTTCAAATAATATATCCTATTATTAAGTTCTTAAACAGACTCATTTTAGAACGCTTATTCTAAACATTTAATCGACAAAATTATATCTCATTTTCTCTTTCTTACAGACACTCCATTAAAATTATAATTTAATACGAGTTCAATTGGTAGCATTAAGCATTCTTTAACTATGGAATAAGCTTTATAATTTTGCAAATATTTGAAACTGTTACTTAAAAAGTTATGATCTATGTTTTAACAATTTTGAATATATGGTGGAACTAAATTTATTTCTTTTAAAATAATTATATTCGTCTACTATTTCTTCAGGAAAATTGCACTGACTCTCTGTTGATGCCAAGCAATGTAACCATTTTCAACATTCGTGTTACTCAATTAATTCTACATTGACTTCAATGAATATAAAATCTAAGGACAAATAATTATTTTTAAAGATATTGCATATTTAATTTACATAAAATGTATTGTTTGCTTTAAATTTGAATACTAAGAGAAAAATTAGGCTAAATTTGAAAAAAAGTTGAGCGCCAATTTACAGGATAAAGGATTAATTAGTATTAAATATGAATCTAAGTAATATAAATTAAATGATTTTGTTATCAAATTCACTGGAAATGGCTTCCTTTTTCATGATAGACCTTTACAAATAATTAGATCTATAAATTAGATTGAAGTTATAAATTAATTAAAAACGTGTATGCATTTTAATAAATTATTCCTTGTAAATATTCCTTCTACTTATGCATACTTATTTGATGCATAAATGTATTCAGTAGAGCAAATTATTTAATGCAAATATACATTCACACAAGGAATTACTTATAGGAATTGATCTAATTAACTATTTTTTGAATTTTGACAAAAGTTAGATAATAATTTGATTACAAATTAAAACCGATTCTGATATAATTTTAAGTCGATAACAGAATAATCCTTTTTTGAAATTAAAAAAAATTATATATATTTTTAAAATTTTACTAGGAATTTTTATCTAGGAATAATTCAAACAATTAATCGTAAATTTATCTACCATTAATGTGAAAAAAATTCCGAGAAAAATATTTAAAAATAATTTCATTTTATACAAATTGCATTTTTCATTAAAGATTTATCTTTGCATTATACAAAATAGCAATCAGATTAATCTAAAAAAATATTTTTAAAAAGCTTCACTAAGACGATAGTTTTGTTCGATACAAATCGAGAAAGAAAATCTTTATTTTTATACTTTTTTATTTAATACTTTTTATCAATGAAAGAAATGAAAAAAGAAAATATTTTAAAAGTAAAAACAACTAAAAGCGAGTTTAATCTTTTCTCGTGAATTTTTCTTTAAAAAAACTTTATTGGGATGAAAAATTTTAGATACAACGGAATTAATTAAGATGTAAATGAATGAATTTTAAATAAAACTCGCAACGAAGAAACTATTTCTTAGTTTCATTAAGAAATCTCTATTCGACGTTGAGGATAAATTATTGGAAGCTGCATTATTTATCAAAAACTACTTGGGAAAAAATGGCATCAGAGTTCGTTACTTATGCTGGGCATAAAGTTCATTTTACAAACTAAGGACCTCACTTAATCATTTAATGCTATTTTTGTTCCGCAAAAGAGTAATAACTATGGAGATTTAAAAAAATCTAATCTTAATTTTTTTCATTATTTTAAAAAAATTAATCTTTTGCATTTGCTATTTTTAACTCATGAATTATTCCATGTATTCATGGATTTATTTATTTTATCTATGGACTCGAGTAACAGAATTTTTGTTTCTTCTTGAGTATAGTTTCTCTTGTATATTTTCAATAACACAATGTTTTGATATTAAAATTAACCCTTTTAATACTGACCAGGTCCAATCAATGGAACAAATTTTATCCTGGCTGCTGCTTTCCGTTTCAAAATAAAGTTGCAAAGTGTAAAGCGAAAATATCCCAGTTTTTAACTCATTTTCTTCGCCTGCATTCATTCCCGCTCTCATCTTTTAAAACAGAAACTGGCTTGCTAGGTTACAATTTACATGGCCGGTTCGGCTGGATCAGTAGTCAAAGGGTTAAACGATCTATAAATCGATTGATTAGATTTTAATACAGACAAAAGGTAGGGGCATCACCTGGAATAAAATTTGGACATATCAATTAAAACAGTAATTATTTTTTTAAAATGTTTGTTTTCAAAAGCTTTTATTAATAAATTTACCATAGCACAAGCAACAATAAAGAGTACATGCCAAGTGAAAATAGAAGGCTCTGCCCTAATAATTTATGCATGTTTATATGCTTCAAGAATTTTTAAGATAAAAAGTAAGTTAAAGGATATAAACTGTTCGCATTTTAACATAATTCTGTATAATGCCTTACTTGCATGCAGGAAACATTTCGCAGGTAAGTGATACACAGGTATGAAAAAGGTAACCGTAAGATAAGAATCAAAACTTACAGTTTTTAATTTCTGAGAAGTTAGAACGGATTGCACGGAAGTCGGCTAGTGACGAACCGGACATTCAAAAGTGTGCTGTATTTAAAAACTTTGGATTTTTGTTTCAAATCTTATCTGGTAACTTTCTTCTTTTTGAAATTTCTTGATCACGGAAAATAAAAAATAATAATTAGGACGAATGAAAAATGTTAAAATTGGGATCTACACAATCTGATGTAACACGAAATGAAGATGTACTCAGATGTTTAGTGTAGTAACATTAAAAAAAGTAACACATGGGCAATTTTGAAGGATGGTGAGATGTCGAGGACGACACATGAGCTGGCACTCCTCTCTCCACACCACACCAGCTGGACGTGCAACATACCCTATTACATGAGAGTTCTTTGGTGAATTTGGGTATCTACACCTTACCACCACGCCACAGAGTCTCTCCGTAAATGTATTCTGAATATTACAAGGAAACTTCAAAATATAAGTTACTAAACTAAGGGACTCATCAGAAGGCAAAACCCAACATTTATTGGTTTAGAATTGATGGAATTGAGATTGTCACAACTCAGGATATGGATCCGACTTAATAATTTCACTTCCTTCTCCACAATTCATCTTCGCTTTGATGATTTTTCTTCGCCTTCTCTAAATCGCTAATCTTTGAATTTAATCCCACTTACATGTTACTTCAGAAATTCAATTTTCTTCCATTAATGTCACTTAATGATGAAACCCACTTGGATTGCCTTCTAAAGCATAATTTCTATCATTCCAATAAAAAAAAGTCCACTGATTAGAGTAAAATTGCATTTTTATTGTAATCCCTTGAGGAAATATTTTTGTAGCAATGTTCGTTTCCGAGTTGACGAGTCATCATGGCATTTTAAGCCTCAATGAAAGTGAATTGGATTTTCTTCTTAACTTTTTCTAGCTAAGCGTGAGAATGATTTAACCTGAAAAGACCACTTGAATTGATTTTCTTTCTTCGTGAGATTATTTTTTGCACTTAATGCGGCAAAATTTTAAGATGAAAGCTCCCGAGTTTCTTTTATTGATAGTTTATACTTCTATTAGAATTAGTTTTTGAGTGCTTTTTCAACGTACGAGTAATTAAATCTCTAAAATATCGCTTAAAATTATCCATAGTAAAAATCCAAAATCCTTAGATATGTCAAAAATAATAAATTATTCTCGTAGTCTGATGCGTAAATATAAATTATTCTTGTAGTTTCAAAGGCTATCATGAAAGATGTAAATATATTTTATTCATTGATGTTTTAATCTTTCTTCATGAATCTTGATTTTCGGATTGTTAATTATAGTTAATATCTTATAGAGTAAATTTCACACAAAAAAAGCAAACAACAATAACAACAACAAAAAAGGAAAGAAATGAAGTTCTTTTTATCAAAACTTGAGTTATAACAAAAAATTATATTAATAGTTCAGTGCTATATGCTGATTAAAGAGGTAACTCTAAAGTTCATGGAAAAATTTAGGTATAGTTTAATCTTTCATAAACTATTGATTATATAGTAAAACGTTTTATCGCAAACTCGAAACTTGGTCCCTGAAGGCTCTGAAGTATGTTTGAAGGATTTAAGAAAAAGTTAATGATATAAGCATCATATAAATTGCGTAACAGGTTTAATGAAGCATGAATTCACAATGTAATGGATTGATCCTGACAGATCGAATAAGAGGGTAGCGTTTAAAGACAACATCTTTATTTACAATCTTATGTACATAAACACAACCCGTTCTCGTCTATGTTAATAGGATTAATATTATTTACATCTTCGTTGACAGTTATACATGAATAGTTCCTCGATTAATTTTGTAGAAACAAATTCACAAAAGAAGCTAGCATGCTGTTACCGCATCAGGCTGCAACAGGGGTAGCTCAAGGAATCCACCGATGTTCATTCGATGGATCCTAATTCAAATGCCCGAATTATACGAGGCTTCTCTCACCTCCTTCACAACGATTATCCTCCGAATTCTCTTTAGAAGACTTTGAAACCTCTCACGACTCTTTCGTCTCCAAAAATCGCATTATTTTTCTATTTATCTCAGCATTTTATTTTCTGTCAAAATTACGCCTTCATTTTCACATTGTTGCACTTGAATTCTCGGTTACCCAATAGTTATTCAGAAAAAACCCCAATGATCTCTAGTTGACCATAAGAATGTTCGTTGATAATCAATCTTCGTAGCCGACCCTTCACAATGAAAACAATAAAGATTTACAGCCGAAGGGTTTGACCATCTTCCTCTTTTAAGATAAGATTTATTTCCTTGGAACGACAAACACGTATGCGTGGTTCTTTATTTAGTCACAACTAATGGCCAAAATGATCCTACTAAGACTGATAATCCTCTATCTGGAAGTCTAGGGGGAGTTTAACAATGAGTGTGTGTTGCACAGTTGATGACCCAGCTGGCCGGAAATACCAATTATCAAGTGTGGGAAACAGGTAACGTTACAGCGGTCAAACAGGTGCTTCAGGACAAGGGAACTGAATCTTTATAACAATATAAATTCGTAAATATCAACATAGGAAGAGTGTATTACTTTGTTCGGCAGGTACTTTAAGTTCTATCTGTAAATACTTTAAAAATGTGTTATTTCATCAGTCAGTTAATTTTTTTAGTAATATTGCATGTGATAATAAGCACTTTTCTTCAATATGCAATCATTTGTTTTTTATGCTCTTTATCTGAAACAAAATGGGTTATTAAAATTATTTTCATTGTAATTTGTACCATTACATGATGTCTAATGAATGTATTAAATTAAGATCAATTTATCTTTTTTAAGATTATTTTCCACTCTATGCATGTGTAGGTATTGATTGTAAGTAGCACAGAGATATGGAGGAAATGAGCTCAAAGATATTCTTAATTTTAGTACCTTTTAAGAACCAGTTATTCGCTCAAATTATTGCCGTTTTAAGCAGGAAAACAATTAATGTGGAATATATATATATTTAAATATTTCAATTAGCTAAATATGACGGAAAGGCCTTTACTTATCTGAATCTGTAAATGTAAATAAATATATCCGTCTATTATAAATTATTGATGGGCAAATTAAAAATTGGATATTTTGAGATTAAAAGCAGAAGAGTAAACCCTACTTTGGAGATATTATCCAAAATATAAATTCTTAATAATAGTTAATTAATTTTAACACTTTCAATGACACATGGTTGAAGGTTTTGATATATGAGTTTACATTTCCCCATAGTATTGTTCCAGATTGAAATCAAATTAAAAGAAAATATTATACAAAAATAAAATTGACATAATTAAAAAAGAAATATTTTATATTTTAAAATTATCTAAAAATCATATCTGTGAGATAATACTTTCAAAAGATATGGACATCAATTTCTGTGATAAAATAAAAGTGATTATCCCTCTGGAGATAGTTAAGTCCATTTTAGAGCTAGATTCAACTTTATTTGACAGCTTTTTCAGTAATCTTGATTTTTGTTACATTTTATTCCTCTGACTGTATAGAGTGTCACAATTAATCCATGCTTTATTCGAAAATTATTTTAATAAACAAGGGTTACAGCTAACAATATTACAGCAAAATTATACACAAAGATTAGCTAAGTAGATCGATCCCAACTTTTAGCATATTCAATGAATTCCTTCCAAAGCTAGAATGACTGAAATAATTTCAGACTCTCTAGCATATATACCTTTCCGACATGGCAGGGCGTCATATGGAATTCACTAGAAGAAACTTGTGATCACCATTCATGATTTAGAATTAGCAAAACTTCTAGTATTTCTTATAAACCTTCTAGAAAACTTATTTAAATTTGTTAGCTGATTTAATTTTTTATCGCCTGTTGTATATCTACTAGAAAAATCTTAGTAATAAACTAAAATTAAAAATAATCAAAACATGAATCAGCTTCCAATAAAAGAATTAAATTAAAGAATTTTTTGCAATTAAAAGTGTTATCATTGTTCGAAAAATATTCTACTTTTATTTTTAAAGTGGACGGCGAATATTTATTTTTTGCAGTTCTTAACGAAATAATTTATTCTAATTCAAATAATCTGATATTAAATTTCATTAAAAACGAAAATGAAAAAATATTTTCGGACTTTTAAAATTTTTTGTTTTTATTTTACAATTTTTCTTTTTAACAATATCTTGCCGTTCTAACGGAATTCTTTCTGAGGTGTTTTTTTTCCTTAGAATTCTAATAATATTTCGATAAGTTATTAGAATTCTAAGGAAAAAAATTCTAAGGTGATTGTTTAGAATTCTATGTCTGATAACTAGAATAATCAGAAATATTATTCTCACAAATCTTATCATGAGCTAGAAGTCAAACTTCTGCCCCCACATGATCAGGGGTTTTGGCCCCCAGAAGCTACTGCACCCCTCATTTTGTTGTAACGTAGACACGGCAACATCATCATCATCACAAATATTCAAGGGTATTGTGATAATATTTGGGGTTGTGATATATCAATAAACATGTGATTGCTCAAGAATCTATCTCTGATAATTGGAATTGTTTAAAATATTTAGAACACAAATTAGGGTTACAGGGATTGCATCGGAGAGCACGATAGAATATATATGATACCAATAGAATGCGTTATTGAAAAGTTATTTATTATTCTAACTTTTCCCTCTGAAAGTTTGAATGATTTAACTAATTGCTATCTCTTTTTTTATTTTAACAATATTAAACTTTTGACATTTTTCCGACATAAAAGAAATGTCTTAGTGTCTAATTAAATTAAATCGTGTTTTACGTCAGCCAGATTAATGGCGCCAAATACAATGCACTTCCTGACATCTCCTAATCGTTTCTGCCGGCAATAAAAAGTGAAACAAAAAAGATTTTCCGCAGTCATATTCGTTTGAAAAAGCGCAGATAGAGCAATAACAAAAGTCCATTTTCATTTCACAGAGTAGTCGAGATAATTTAGGGAGGCCCGAAATGACACGTTGCATTCGAGAGCAAATCCATCAGCCATCTTGTCGCACATCCAATTTAAGAAATGTCGCTATAAATTCTTTTATCGTCTAAATTTATCCTCAGAGTTTAGGTACTTTTTATCTAAGTGTTCTGGGGCCCAAATAGTTTGAAATAAAAAAAAATTCAATTGAATTTTGATCCGATTTTTTTAATCATGAATTATTGAAAGCTTTTTTGATTTTACTTTAAAATGGCGAGAAGAGCTCTTTTGATTACATTGGATTTTTTTTTTCGTTTCAGGTCAAATTAACGATTGAACTAAGCAATTTGAAAATTAGTTTTTAATTGAGTAATTTGAAAATCAATTTGAAGCTGAGTAATTTGAAAATCAATTTGGAACTGAGTAATTTGAAGATCAATTTGGAGCTGAGTAATTTGAAGATCAATTTGTAACTAAGTAATTTAAATAATATCGTCTTTCAGTTTTATCTATGTTATTTTAAAACTTGACTTAAGGGGCATTTTATGTTTTTGAAAATTAAGTATCATTGTTAATGTATAAATCTACCTTTGAATGATGATGATCTCGTGTCTGCTTTATAATGGAAAGAGGGGGTGCAGTAGCTTCTGAGGGTATGGACCACTGTGCACCAGAGGACAGAAGTCTGACTTTCAACTGAGGATGGCACACACACACACGTTCGCTTGCGCAGCCCCTTTTTTATCGGGGGAGAGGGGCAAATTTACACAACTCATAGATAGTACACAGAAGAACAACCATACCCTAATTGGGACTCAAATCCGGGAAGCCAAGTTCACGAGGAAGACGCGCTACCTCCATGCCAGAACGCCTGTATACCTTTGAACATTCATCTAATATAAGAGACACGTGAGTTCTATTTCCCTACGTTATTGGGAAATAAACACTTATATATAATAAAGCGAATGAAATTAAATTAACTGCTTCGACTATATAAGTGAAAATAAAAATAGTATTATACCTTATTATCTGGTCAATGAAAATTCACATTTATTCCAAGTCTGTTAAAAAACTATATTTGTACTGCTTTATTTTTATTAAAATGGTAATTCCCAGAGATGATGAGGGCCGAGGTAACCAGCTGATAATGTCTAGGCTCGTGAGACTTAGGGAATCAGGTTCAAGATCCGATTTTTCTGAAGAACCACCGTATAAGGGAGTCTGTTGCTCTTTAAATTCATAGGGGGCCAAACGTCCTTCCACTGGTGTAGTGTGGAGAGAGGGATGCCGGCTCAGTTGTCGTCCTCGTCAATTTTCGGTGGTTCTAAATGATGATGTAAGTCCCAAAATAGCCTTAGTGTTGATTTACAACGGGAAGTTAATATAACTAGACCTAACCCAGAGATTATGAAGCATTTGAAATCAGGAAAGATCTGGAAATCCATTATATCAATTTAAAAGGCATCATTCAATCGATTCAAAATTGATACTATTATTAATATATGCATTCCATAAAAACTAGTAAAAATCTGGCGAAAAATTAGCATTGTTGCTGATTCATGTTTCTGAATCAATCTCTACTTTGACCCAAGAATTCAAGTTTTCGTTTTGAATTCTTTATTCTTTTTTTCAAATCTTAAAAAGGAAAAGTGGGCAATTTGTACGCAAATTCCATGTGTGTGCATGAACAGTTCTGCAGCGATTTATTTATTTGTTAAATTTGAGGAAATATGTGATACGCGTAATAACCGAAGTGGATGTTCCGAAAGGAGAAAGAGAGAAAAGAAGCTAAACTGGCTTTCATCAAAAATATCATTCTCAAATAGCCAGATACGTGCGATGAAGGTATGTGCTGATTATTTCGAAATATTTGTTGATAACAGTAAATATCTGAGACTCGTTTTTGTTGATTCCATATTTATGCGATCAGATATTGATCTTTGCGCTGTTATTGCTTTAGGATGTTCTTTTAAATACGGCCATAATATTCTTGGTCTTAAACTAGGAAAAGTATTCTCTCTCAAACTATTCCGTATTCTTTAAAACATAAATAGTCTCGTCGTGCGAAAAACTGATGATTTTGGGTAATGGATACCCACAAATTTTCAGATATTTTTTTAATGTTTTTTTTTTTCGCTTCTGTATCCGATAGCAGAGCAAAAGAGAAAGTTGAAATCACGATCATTGTTTGCGACTTGAGTACAATTTCGCAGTTTGGTTCATTTCATTTTCTGTATAACATAAAAAAATACTTATTTTCGAGATATTAAGTCCCGAAATTTACAGAGGTCATTTGTTTAGATTAAAAAATCAATCAAAGAGACATTTTTTAAAAACTAAATCGCTATGCATATACAATCTGATGATCAAAACTACCAAAAGAGCCGATGGATTATGATCCCAAATTTTATCTAATTCAACAATTTTATATAAAAAAAAGTGCACTTATTATTATCAGTTTATTTTTCTTTTTACATGCATTAATTTATCTAATACAATTGTCTTTAAATAAATTTTTAGAAACTGTGTCTTAGAAATTTACAAAGTAGATTGGTTTATTGGATTTTATTGGCGCAAGAATGAGTTTTGGCTAAGCGATGCCAGACAAAAGAAGTCTACGGTGTCTACAAATCAAGAGTGAAGTCTATATACCGAATCCCATGCGAGTCGCACAGTGTGTCTTATAGACGTCGTAAATTATATATGTTCCACTCATAAAACAAGAATAATGGGGGTTTTCTTGGTCAGCATTATTCCAAAAAATGTGGATTTTTTTCTGCTTCAAATGATTATATTTTTTTTTCTGATTCATATAAATATGAAGAATCTTGAAGTTCTTGTGGTCCAATTATAGAACGATTACGCTATTTTCTCAGAATGGGAGAATATAAAAACTATTCGCTTTTATAATGAATTATAAACAAATATTTCCAGAGCTAACCGTAAATGCATCACTGCGCAAGCAAACTCTGTGACCGTAACTGTGTATTATAGTGGCATACTAGAGCTTTCTAAAATATCCATTCATCATATCGCTCCACATTCAGACAGTATTCTCCGATTCATTCAAAGCTTCGACTCTCCACACTCGAGTCATATAGAGATAATAAATCCATAATGTTACGAAATTCCTCCAATTGTTTCCCTCTTTGTAATGGAATGGGGGGGAGGGTTCAGAGAAAGGTTGCGGTTTCAGAACCGACCCAAGTCCCGGCTAAAATACCGCAGCTGTAGAGCGATCCTTTGACGTCATCATCGATTCCTGGGTTCCCGTGACGTCACCCGAAATCGCCCGCCTCTTCTCCCGGCATGCACTCCGTCTCAGGGTCACTGTGACAAATAGAAAACGGCTCGAAATTTTGACTGTGAAAAGTGGAAACTACTTCATGAGTCGCGTTCATAACTATGCATCACGCCTATCAGATCTTGCGGAGACTGCTAACGACACATAACACCTTCTTCTGGGGGTAGTTCTCTTGTTAAAAATCATTAGCGGGTGTAACGACCGACCAACGAGCGAATTTGTTTTACTTAATGAGTTTCCGCGGTCTACGCCTCCTTTTAAATGCGTCAGTTGTCAGCCGCAGCCACCGAGGGCTTGTCTCTGCTCAACGAAGTAATTAAACATGCATATTGTTATCTCACCGCACTTGTCCACTTCTGGGTTTTTACACCCTCAAAGTACCCATTTTCCAAAGCGAATCTAGTCGGCTCTCAGCAAAAACCCATTTATTGCTGTGGAGTGATTCCGATCTCACTTGGTCCAGCTTGAGTAGAATTAGTTCTAGCATTGGTCTAGACATCTAAAGGAGCTAATATTTTGGAAGTAATGTGGGGTTTTCTGTCAGTAAAAATGACCTTGAAGTCGAATTTCGGCTCCAAAAGAGAGAACGTTGCACTTCTCAGAGACTTATAGAGGAAACTTGGTTGTTTCTCAATTTGAGCAAATACCAAAGAAAAAAAAGAAAGAAAGCCAGAAAACGTTTTGCAACGAACAAGGATATAATGAATACCCCGTTTCTTACAGCTGAGACACGAATAATGACATTAGTTTCGGAATAATTCTGGTAATACTGCAATTCGAGTGTTGACCCCGAATACTTCTTGTGCCATGATTTTACCTATTAACCATGGCGGATTTCCGCACAAGCGTTGCAGCAGGACGTTTGTTACTTGAGACTTGTGTGTGGGGGGAGGGGTAAATGTATCTTGTCGCGCTGAAACGGTAATAATTTTTTTTCTATATTACACTAACAGACAATTTTATCAATTCTTTTAAAAGAAAGAAAAAAAATTAATGGAAAGAACATTTGTATGAAAAAACCAAAAATGAATGCTTGGTTATTCTAACGTAAATCCCATTTAGAAAATACGCTGTCAGAAATATCTCCCACGATTACATAAACTATTTACTCATAAAGGCGAATTAAAATCAAGTTTATTTCACGTTACTTTATAATCAATACATATTGCGTAGAAAGGGATCTCAGAATTATTTAGCGCCATTGACCACACATTGTCAAAATCCGCCACTGCCTATTAAGCCAATAAGAGATTTGTTTGTCAATGCAAACTTATTTGGTACTTCTATAGTAAGTATATGTAACTGCTTTTCTACGTGGTTCTCCAGTTCTCTAACTTCAACCACCAAATTAATATTTATATATATTTTTACCATATAAAGAAGAATTAAAATTATATATACTATCTTTAAAAACTTCTGTGTAGAAATTGATACACTTTAATTGAAGTGTTTATAAATATAATTCAAAACGTTTGAAACTTATTGTTGTTACTTCTTATGGCACTAACCAGGGACAAGTCGAGGAGGGAAATGGCGATTTAACCCTTTTCAGCGTCTCTTGCTTTGCAGTAGCGCCATCTAGGGTCAAGAGTAAGATTTTTGCTACTCACTCATCACATTCGCTAGCACAGCCCCTTTTTACAGAGGGGCCCATTCACGCACCTTAAAGATAAAACGCAAAAAAACCATGTCCGAATCGGGAATCGAACCCTAGATACCCAGAGCATGGGGAAGACACGTTATCTTTATGCCAGGGAGCCATTTTTGAATCTTATTCATTCAATAATATCCGGAAGTGAATTCTATGTATTATAATAGAAGAAAAAAATGACAAAATTATTTTAGTAAATATTAGATAATCTCAACATATAATAAAGATGTATGTGTGCATGTGAGTCTATACGTCTGTGTATATTGGCGCTCTGCAACACAGAAGACTTCATTTAGAGTTATCAAATTCGGATATTTCGAGATATATTTTGGAATTTGAAAATGTATACCGCTATGCAGAGTGTTTGAAATTTTAATTAGAATTTTAAAAGTATAAAGTATTTAATTAGAATTATTAAGTCAAGTATAAGCTAATTTTTTTTTGCTGTAGCTTTCCCAACTTTTTCACTTGTAAAAAATATTTCTGCAAAAGTACAAAAAATTTTAAAGTTAAAGTAAAGAAGTTTAAAGCTAAAAATTACAATTTTCTGCAAAAGTTTTTAAGTACAAAAAATAATAATAATAAATTTTCAATGATGCTAGTTTCGTTCCTGAAAATTCCTGATTCTAGATTTGATTAACTTTAAAATATATTTTTAAATATCTTTCACGACATTTTCGATTTTTTGAATGAAACAGAAATCGTTTTTATTATTTTATCTATTTTTTAATCAAGTGATTTTTCCATTGTAGTTAAAAGTTAACGAAAATCGTTTTTAATGTTTATGTTGTTTAAAGGTTGATATGATGTTGTTATGACTCCAGAAAACAGATATCAATTAGTAAAGTTCTTAAAACTATATAAAAATACAGAAAAGTGTTAAGAATATAAATATGATTATTACAAAAAAAAAAGGATTTAATTCCGGTAATTTAAAAAAATCATGGAAGCATGAAATTTTATTTAAACGATGTAAGTGAAATTAAATTTAACTAATATGTCCAGCTAACTAACTGGTCACCTGAGACGTCTAGTATTACATAATATAAACTTTAAAAATTTATAATTCATGAAGAGTAATGTGACGGATGTGACTGAGTTGTTGTAACCGTTTCGAGTAAGTCGATTTAATTTATTTTGAACTTAAACCAGGTTAAAAATCGCAGATGGGCCCTAACTATTTTTATTTTTAACTAATGACATGTCTGAAAATTCTGATTCTGCAGAGATTCTAGAGAGACGATTTTTTTGAAAAGTATTTAAAATTTAATCTGATTTTTTTGTTTCTTTTAGAAAAAATATGTTTATATTTGTTTTAATTTTTGAGCCAAAGACCTGTTAACGCTATCATTTATTTTTCTAAACACCTAGTTAAAAATATCTATTTCATAGCCTATCTAAAAATTAATATCATTCTTAAACTGTAAGGTTACCATTTACTGAACCCACGATGAAAAATGAATCCTACTTTTATTTTAATTTATTTATTTAGCCTGCAGTCGCACATAGCATTGATATAGTGTGATCGTAACCCCAACTGGAGTTAAAAGAAAGGATACATCATAATTCTTAAACACACACACACCGAAATGAGTGAAATAAAGGCTAATTTCTCTAACTATTGCAAGCAGATATATTGCTTTAATTGTATCATTTCATCAAATAGAATACTGATATTAAAAAGCATATTTTTGCTTCAAAGAGTGGAGTAATAAATAGTTAGAAATATAGTTTCTTATTCGGCCTTCATACAGGGCCCAACTTAACATAATTGGTCCTGGAGCAACTGTCCCGTACGCCCCTTCCTTGGTCAGGGCATGCCTGAATAGTGGAAAAGCGCTCAAAGAGTAAAATGTTTTTCATACATTTATCCATAAGGGCTCAGAGTTTCACACTATGCCTGTAAAATGTATTGAGAAATTAAAATATAATTTTATTGAACTAGACCATTTTTTTAGTTGGCTGATATTTGAGCGAGATTTCTTTTTAAATTTTTGAGCCTCGTAGTAGGTAGTAGGTAGGTGATAAAGTTTCGACTTCGGAACCGGAGGGTTTCTGGTTCGGGACCCTATTCCACCAAAAAACGTCGGCTAAGCTGACCTGATACACGTTAAGTGCCCTGACCAAATGTTTTCCGCCTGATGCGACGTGGTGTGGAGAGAGAGGTGCCATCTCAGGTGTCGTCCACCTCATCTAACCATGGTTCAAAATTACGAGGTCCGTCCCAAAATAGCCTTATTATTGCCTTAAAACTGGAAGTTTATGTAAATAAATTTAGCATCGTGAATTTTAGAAATGATTTTGGATTCCTGTACTGTCGTATTTAAAACGCTTTAAAGCTCCGCCTCCTCTAAGCTTTTACATCATATCAGGTAAAGAATAATTAAATTAAAAGATTGCATCTAATTTTGAAGTAGATTTCTAAATATGAATTCCCAAGCCACCGCTTCCAAATCAGATACTCCCTTCCCTCAGTGTTAATTATAATTTAATTGAAAAAAAATGCTTAATCTTTTGAGATTATTCTCGTATTTAAAACACTTTGCATAAAATTTTAAACTTAATTTATGACTTTTCTAGGTTTGATCGTTAGGAATAAAAAGAAACAATGAAATCTTACCGAGCATATAAGTACTAGGCAAGAACTTTTCCAGAAATACGCGGAGTTTTATTCCATTTGCTCTTTCACATTTACATTATTTTTAAGAACATTCTGGGAACAGATTACACTTCAACTGGCATTGTGTCTCCACATAAATTTATATAAATAGGATTTATTTTTATAATCAGTCTCGTAATTTTGATTTTTTGTTAACAGTTAAAAAATTGTTTCTCACTTTCCTGCCAAATGCTCCAATCAGTTCTAATATTAAAATCAATCAGAACAACTAGTTTCTTTATATAAAATTTCACTAAAAATCTTGGCAAACGAATTGTAAGAATTTTTTTGTAAAAAATTCATTTTTTATCATATTATAAAGTTTTAATTCATTTAGCATTATTTGAATAAAAGTTAAGAAATAGCTGAAATAATTCTAAAAAGAATTTCAAGTCCACGCATGCATATTTTACTTTACTCGATTCCATGTAGATTGATAAATGGTGTACCAAACCTGGCTATTTATCTAAAATACAAAAGACACGGAATTTGCATCAATATAAACCTTTAAGATAAGCTCAACAATCGATAAAAATTCGAGAATCGACAAAGAATAAAATACTGGAGAGTTCTTTTTTCCAGCTTATGTGAAGAATTTGAATTCTTGCTGGTGAGATTTTTTCCTGCAACTGAAGTCATTTCTTATTCTGCCAGACCTTCGTAACTTCTCACAAAAGAATTGTTATTCCCGTTTTTTTTTCAGAGATTACGTAAGTTTTTGGGCTGGTTCGATATTCCCAAACATAAACATCTTTATTATGCTCCATTTTATTTACTTTCCATGAAAAATAAAAGGTTAACAGTTTGAATAAAACTGTTTAAATATTTTTTTATATATGTAGTTTTAAAAATTTATTTTATTTGCAATTTATTGAGGGAGTGAATATTTTCACATTATTACTACACCCCAGCATAAAAGTTTAAAAATTGTTTGTGTTTTAAAAAATTACTACACAAATAAAATTGCAATATTTTTATAATTACAATATTTTACAATTACAATTACAATATTTAAAAATAGTAATTACAATATTTTACACAAATATAATTACAATATTTAACACAAATACAAATT
>JAOUZG010039747.1:205973-255568 GCA_026289955.1 Argiope argentata
ATTAAATATTTTACACAAATATAATTACAATATTTAACACAAATACACTATTTTAAAATGAAGTGCTACACAAATATAATCATAATATTTTTGATAGAATAATTACATAAATACAATTACAATATTTTTAAAGAAATATTACATAAATACAATCGCAATATTTTTGCAATTACGATATTTTACACAGATATAGTTAAATATTTTGCTCAAATATAATTACAATATTTTTAAAAGAAATATTACACGAATTCAATTACAATAATTTTTAGAGAAATATTACACACACAACCACACACACACACATATATATATATATATTCTGAAAAGAAATATTACACAAACACAATTACAATATTTTTAAAAGCAATATTACGCACATTACGGCAAACTGTGCAAATTTATTTCCTTTCACATTTTACTTCATGTAGAAAATAGAAAATTTTAACTACCCAATATATATTTTGTCGTAGCAAACGGAAATAAAAATATAAATGTCTCAAAGCTTTAGACAAATTAACAAAGTTTGGTTAAAACAATCCAAAAGGCAAAATCCAAATTTCTTAAATGAATCACAGATATTATTATTGTTCATAGAAGAGACCAAAACCTGTATTATTTTTATTCAATACTGGAACAGATACTTGTAATCGAAGCTAAGATTTTCAGAAGAAAAATATTACTTACTGTCGTTCTTCAGTAGAGAAATGTTGTTTACTGTTGTTACAAATATTCATATCCTTACCACGGGACCGAATTAAAAAAAAATATATTTAAACTAAAATAGTTTCAAAGCTTTAAGACTTTATGATATTAAATGAAATAACTCAACTTTGAATTAAAACGATTTTTGCAACGAAAAAGAATTACTTTTGAATACGAATGGCAACAGTGTGAATAAACAATAGAATTGAATGTCGATTTTTTGTGCGCTTGGGATTTATTTTAACTAATTTTAACTAATCTGTTTCATTATAATTTGGACGGAACATTAACTGTTTTCATAAAAGTGACGGCAGATAATGTTGCAAATATTTTTGATCAGATTTAAGTCCGAGCTTACAAAGGCCACTCGATAATTTAATATTTATCCATTCTAACCAATTCTTTGTAGTATCAGAGGTATGTATACTCGCAATATTCTGTTGCAAATCTCAATGTGAATCTGTTGTTATCGAATTTTAAATTTCATTAATTTCAACCTGTGAGTGAAGTTTATAATATAATAATTTGGCATGACGGTTTCGAAATTCATTATAGTGTCAATAGTTTTAAGACAATGTGAGTTTTATTTTTATACGGAACTATAACATTTAACGTCTGGTTTGTTCATTTCTTTAAAACTTCAACAAAAATCTATTTAACATTTTTGTCGTGGTTTGAATTTAATTAGAACTAGTTTCACTATTTCTACACTGCAATCAAGTTTCGTGAAATTTTAAATTGGTTAATCCTTAACTGGGAAGGTGAAAATTTAAGATTTGACTAGGATTGTGTGGTCTACGAGTCCGCCTTTTTTCTGATTCAAATTGAATTTTCTCATAAAAGTATTAACATGAAAATCTACAATATATTCTGCAGATATTTTTCTGGATATATAAACATGTTTTAGAAATTTTTACAAAATATAATATCATTAAAAAATGTAATTGTCTTCTCAAATTATATGCTGAGAAATATAATTTCATAAAAAGACATATAATCAATCATTTTTTAAAAATCATATTTATTTTTCCAGTATATAAAGGTATATAGAAAATTATATAATGTATAATTCAACAATTACATAAAAATAAAAAAACTGATAAGTGGTACAATTGATATTCATTTTAATCGGCTTGTGAATTTATAGACTAACATAAAAATCAGTCTATAAATTCTGCAGATACTTTTCTTGGTATATTAATATATTTTAGAAAATTTTCAAAATATATTATCACTAGATAAAATAGTTATATTTGAAATATATATCAGAATCAGTCGAATGCGAATTCTCATTGAAAAAATCTTCTTTACAATTACCCTAATCACTCAAATGACTTTCTGCTTCATTTAAAAGTCTCCAAAGCTCTGCTTCATAACGATGATAGGTATATTGGATGAAATTTCATGGTTCAAGTTTTAATTTTCTAAGCCTTGTACAATTCTGGGATGTTAAAAAGGAGATGGTTTAGTATTACAGAGGTCGCGTAAAGAAATAGTTGATATATTTAAAAAAAGCCTACATTGAAACCTGTTGAAAAAGTTCAGGTGCATTGAAGGTCACAAAACATGAAACTACAGGTTCAAACAATTTGATTGAGATAAAAACAAAATATGGTGATTGTAAGTTCATCGATAGCGGTCTGACAGACCTCGTCTCCTCAATTAAGGGTTAATATAGCAAGCCAGTACTCTAATCATAGAATATACTCTAATCATAGCATATGAAATACATAATTTCATTGTCATATTCATCATTACATCTGAATTGACGTATAAAAATGCTGTTCTATATTAAATCTTTCAAAACAATTTATTGATTCAAGACCGTTTTATGAAGTAACTACCTTAATTTTCAAATATAGTACTTTTCTGCTGTAACAAAATTTCCTTTTCGTTGCTGATTTCAGCTTTACATTAAAGTCCATATTATTTTGTCTAATGGTTCTTGATTTATAATATTTATAGATGATAGCGATGATATGAAATGACTTCATCATTTAGCGAAACACTACATTAGCCATATCATGAATCAAACAAAACAGTAAAGATTTGAAGTCTGGAAAGTAATATCAACGTTTTACATTACATTTGATTAAGCTACTGTACTTTTAAAATTTCACTTGTATTAAAATTCATAAGGATCTCTTTTAATGTTAAAAAATGGAGATAGAAAGACAAAAATTTCATAGAATATAAAATATTCACAAAATTCAATGCTTTTTTGATTGTGTAGTTATTATATTAAGAAGTAGAAAAATATTCTTTTTCTTAAATCAAAAATATTATCAAAAGTAATTAATAAAACCTCGAATGTTTGAAGAAACAATTTAAACGTGAAATTTAATGGCATTTAAAATATTACTTTTAATTAATGCATATTGTTTCCTTTTATGATGCAATTGTTAAATTTTTAGCATAATTATTTCAGCTTATTGGAACTCTTTTATTTCTACATTTTGAAAAAAAAATATTTTTTATTTGTAGATTAACCGATGAAGGATCTTTTTTGTTATCTTTTATATTTTTTAGAATTAAATTTTCTATTATTTTTGCTGTTACAGCGTTTATTATTTTGTTCAGTATTTCTGAATCAATTTTTCTGTAATTCAAAATTGAATGAAACCTCTTATATGGAATCAAAACTAAAATGAAATTAATTATTTAGCTGATCGTTATATTCAGAAATTATTCAAACATATTGCATTTCCGGAGTTAAAACACTTCTAAATCTTATTTCAGGAATCTACAAAATCAAGAATAAAAAGAAAATAATCCTTATCACTTGAAAGCAGTTAAATGAAATAAAAAAAGGGAAAGAAATCCTCTAGAATTACAGTTTGGTAAAAAAATATTCGTTAAGTGTGAAAATGGTTTATATCTTATTAATTTAAAAAAAGTTGCTGAAATATCCATAATTAATAGACGCTACTAAACTGATTATATTCTTGTTGCTCGTAGAAAAAATATATAGTTGCTGATTGATATTTCTATCGCATAATCAATCAGTTTTTTTAACGTACAAATTTTTAAAGTAAGTTTTAAATAAGTGACGAAGCAACAGTTTTTTTTTAATTTGAGAAAAATTTACCCAAAGTAAAAATAAAATATTTTTTATTACAAAGGTATACATCATCAATCAGAATCTAGTCCATTTTTTGCGAATATGTTTATAATTACTTTCTATTTATTATGGGGGAAACTTAAAGCAATCTATTTTGATGATGTGAAAAAAAACGGGAGTAAATCAAGGGTGAATAAAAAAGATGTAACTTTCGATACTGTTCAGATATTTTGATTACATTTGAGTTAAAAGTTTTTTGTTAGATTTAAGAAAACAGAAAATATTTTTGAAATTAAAAGAAGTTTCTCATTTTAAAATTAAACTGAGACAACTGAAAACTTATTACTTACTACTTAGAAACATTACAATTTTTCAAATTTTATATTTTTAAAGAATTCCAACGCTTAAAAGTCATACATAACACAAGCGTTTACAACACCAAATTTCTTTTTCAACAGTACTATTTAAAAAAATTATGGTTTTGTTGCTTTTGCTTTCATCTTAGCTATAAGTTTAACAGTCGGGGTTTCATTTGTTAAGTTGATTTTATTCAGTCAATAGTTCTTTTTTGTGAAACTAAGCCTGTTCTTCTTTTATTTTTAATATTATTTCAAGCCGACGACCTGTCTTAGGAGTAGCGCTTTTCCCCCGTGATCAATCGTTCGGGATTCGAGTCCCGATTTAGGCATGGTTGTTCTTCATCTGTTCTATCTGTAAGATGTGTGATTGTATCTTTCTTTAAAAAGGGGCTGTCCAAACAAATGTGGCGAGTATGTAGCTAAGTTGTCTCTTTGCCCTAGTTGGCGCTACTTCAAAAAAGAGAGATGATCATTCGGCTTAAAATCGCTGATGACCATCAGCGCGCTTGTTCATGGTAAGTGCCATTAGTAACAACAATAATATATTATTTTAATAAATTCTGATCTGTAAGATTGGAGGATTTCTTCTCTTTTTTTACAAGTTCTATACTAGAAAGCTCGGAGGATTGTGAATGAAAAAGTAAAATCAGGAAAGCCTTTATTTCTCATCAAATGATTCTAAAAATCCCAATTTTTGATAAATACAAATAGTATTGTTGTGATTTACAGATGATAGGACCCGCCAATGTGAATAATTTAATAGTTCTTGGTGAATCAGATTAGCTATCGGAATTTTTGCCATGGTTTCCTTTTTTTCAGCAACACAATGCAGGTACTGTAATATGCTTTAAATTGTCACTTGGAATGCATATGGAATGCATATTAAGGATTCTCGGCAAGTCAAGGACTTATTGATTTCGTAAGAAATGAAAAAGCAAATTAGAATACAATATCTTTTATCATCATAAAGCATGGTATGTTATATTTTATAAATTTTTCCACTATTCCCAATTAAGGGTACTGCAGTAAGGCTGAAACTCAACAAAATCTTATGGCAGGCATATCAAGAATTTTAAGCAACTCAAATATTTAATGATTTCGTTAAATATTTAATTTGCATATTCAAGAATTGAGGATTGCATCATAACTTATTTTCATCTTCTTTACCCCCTCCCCCTTCAGTTTTATCATTCCGAATCCACATTTAGAGTACTGCAGACCATGAATTGCCACAGGAACTTACGGTATGCACACTAACAGTTTCATAATATGTCAAGAACCAAGTGATTTCTCAAAAAAAAAACTGAACAACCATATTTGACGCTTGAATATTGCGGCACAATCTGTAAATTTTAGAAAAAAAAATTCATGAAGGCAATGAGTAGGAAGTTAGGATAGAATTTTAATATCCAGGTGGGCTTTTATCTAGCATTACTCACTAACTACATGATAGCAACGAATTGGTCAGATTAGGCACAGGTAGAAAATATATTTCAAATAAGACTTAGATAAAGGCTATTTTGCCCCCCTCCCCAAAATACAGTTTCTTTCATTATGTGTGAAATAAATCAGAGCCTTAAATAAAAATTTCTGGGGCAAATATGCCTTATTTTGATGGGGTCGAGGAGGCCTTTTAGTAAGGTCTTGACTCATAAACCGTACGGTTTCAGATTCGATACCTAATTCCGCCAATTTCGATACCTGAACCGTCTTGTAAGGGGGTCAGTTGCAGTTTAACCCTTCAGGACCAAACGTCTTTCTACTGGTGTAATGTGGAGAGGAGGATGCCATCTCAGGTGCCGTCCTCATCATTTGATCGCGGTTCAAAATGACGGGGTCCGTCACAAAATAGCCCTAATGTTGCTTTGCAACGGGATGTTAATATAACTAAACTAAAAGCCTTATTTTGATTTCGTTAAAACTTGTCACATAAACAAGATTTTGGAGAAATTGGAATTAGAACCATAGCCATTTTTTATTTAACCTTTAAGTCAACAACTCGTGACTGTCAACCTCTTTAGAAACTGCTAAAATTGATGGTCACTTTTCTAATTAACATTGTCTATTATATTTCAAGTAAGTATTTTTTAATGTGATAAATCAATGATTTCTTGGTGGGTCAATGCCTCTGGTTTTTCCAAATAACGATTGTATTGAGCTATTTTCTTTCATATCAGGAACGAAATTACTATTTCATAGAATTGTCAGTACAGAGGGACACATTTTTCAATTACATCCTAATAACTGTCGATTCGGCACAAATAAATGTCGATCCCTCGTGTCCCGGAGTAGTTAATTAACCTGTCGTGGGACGGGGAAAACAGAAAATCTCTCTTACTCCCCCCCCCCCGAATCCGAACTGTTCCTCAGCCAATCCAATCAATTTTATGTTGAGTTCGGTTTTCGAGAGACAAGTTACAGACCATTTAGCGCTCGCTCTTGAATAATGAGATAATTTTGGCGAACGAAAGAGAGTGCAGTTTCTGGAAAACCGTGTGGGACAACCCCCAATGGATCGAAGGGGGGGCGATCAGGGTTCCGCGTTCCTCCAGTCTCAGCTGATGTCGAGTTACGACTCGCTGTAAAGTTATTTGAGACTTGTGTCGATATCTTAATCGTGTGTGAAATGGATCAGGTGGGGCTGTTTCGGTGGAACTTAATCAAATTCCGCCGAGTTCTTCGGAGCGATTTGCTTAGCCATCGAGAAAAATGACCCAATTTTGGAAGCTATTGCTACGAATAAAGGATCCTGTTTTCGATATATCGAACTCTTAATAAACTAAGAAAGGAATGAGAACTGAAGATAGAACGTCAACATACCGAAAATAGAAGTATTTTATTTTATTTTCTAGAATCAACTAGCGCTTATTTGGAGCCGGGAGAGCCTGTGTGGTAGGACGTGGGATTCGCCACCCTTGGTCTTCGAGTTTAAACCCACTAGCCTAAGACTATCTCTCTCACTGTGGGGGGGGGACGGGGGGTAGACGTTAAATCTGTCGGGTTCACAAAGTCCTCTATGTCGAGAGTAATACTATTGGAGGTACTGGATCAGAGATTATCGTTTTCTGTTCCAGATCTAAACTACGATTTGTAGATGAATGAATGAAATGCATGAATGTAGTCCACTCTGTAAAAAGGGTTTAAGACGTGTGCGAGCTATAAATCAGACCTCTACTTTCTGATGCCTAGGAGTCCATACCCCCAGAAGCTTTCCCCGGGGGCTCCTCGTAATTTAAGATGAGATGCTTCCGGTATCGTGGTTGGATCTTGCCAACCTGGTGAGTAAGCTAACAAGTGAAGGTAACGCTCCTCCCATCGATGGCGAGACGTACTTCCTTCAGGGAGGATAGTACCGTGGCCGGTGACGGCCATAAGGACTCAACCACAGCTCCCGCTAATTGCTGTTGAGGTGGTCCGGTCATTCAATTTCTATGGTTAATGCCTGTGCTTTCGTGGCGGGTCAGAAAGTCTGTTATATGACTTACCCCCAGAAGTTACTGCACCCTCTCTTTCCATTGTAAAAGCGGAAAAAGAGAACAACAACAACTAATGGCCATGTGATGCGTTACAATTGTGAACTCCGTGTTTATTTTATAACAGAATCTACTTGGATGAAAAATGATTCACGGCTTCCCAATTCAGTGTCCTATAAAAGGTTCATTAACAATCTTCTGGCCTCTCCAAACTGCTGCCATAAAAAATAAACTAAAACAGTTTTTTAAACACTTCATGTTTGAGGGAAATATTCTTTCTGTAGTGTATAAAAGCTATCAAGCACAAAACCTTTTGAAAACCTAAAACTTTGCCATTTTTTTTAAATCTATGATGCATTTTTACATTTTAAATATTATTTTCCAGTTCCTGTTTTGCTTCCCCCATGAAAGTTTTTATTCTAACATATTTCATGCTATTCGTTATTTTGGAAGTGGCTCTTTCCAATCATTTGTCTTTTTAAAACTAAAGTTGCAAGCTTAATTTCCAAAATTTCTTCACAAAACCTTCCCACGTACTTTCTAATAAAAATGTTATCTTAAAGAACTTCAAAATCATTGGATAAAATTATTTAAAAATATAGAATTTTTTTAGACTTTTAGAATTAATTTAGGATCTTAAATGATTTTATTTTGCTATTCTTAGCAATTTTGTGGCAATTAAATCCTCAGCTAATATCTTAAAATTGAATGCGTGCTTTAGACACATTCATTTTAAATTTATTGAAGTAAAATCAGGTAGCTGCAATTACAATCAAAATAATTATACCAAATTTGAATTAGTTTCAAGTCATTGCATTTTTCAGTAAACACGTTCGCATGTTACTGAAAGTACAGACTGACAGACGATCAACTTCTTGTTTGAGACTCAAAATTTGATAAGTGTTTACATTATAGATGTTAAACGTACCGAATTAAACTGCCATATACTTTATAGGTGTTTAATACAATGTGTTTGAATCAAATTTTATTAATATATTTTTCATAATTTTGTTATTATGAGTTAACTTATGTTCGAGGGGCGCTGTTGATTGGTGGTTAGGTTTCGGCTTGTGAGCCGTATATTTTCATGTTCGAGACCGATCCAATCTCAGAATCGTCTTTTTAGGGTGTATGTTGTACGTTCAATCCGTCATGGACAGACGTCCTCTCGCTGGCGCAGTGTGTTGAGAGGAGGATACCAGCTCAAGTGTCGATCTCTTCATCTGACAGTGATTCAAAATTACGAAAGTCGTCCCAAAATAGCCCTAGTGTTGCTTTACAATTGGAAGTTAATAAAACTAAACTAAACTAAAAGCTAACTTATGTTATATTAGAAACAAAGACAGATTTCCTTTGAGCGAATATTGCTCAAAATTTGATAGAAATCTTCAAATTTGTGTAAAGAACATAGATCAAATTTCACTCATCTGACTAAAAGCGTTTTTGTGTTTCTCTGTCGAGCAGAATGGCCTTTTCCAAAATTGTGTTTTTCGATCTCAAGGTTGTTTAAAACGTGGAGATTTTTCAAAATACCGGTTTGAATATTTTTTATGATATTTTCTCTATACGTCATATACTAGAAGGTAAAAATGAGTTTTAATATCATCTATATGAAACTAAAGTGAGTTTCTTTTTAAATTTATAAACTAGAATGTTATAATAAATTGAATAGATATTCGATAATATATACTAATAAAATGTATAGTGGAATTTGTATTAATTCCTATTATATAAGAATGAAAAAATCTTATACCTGTACTCTATATAAATACAACTGAAATGAAAAAAATCCTCTTTATGGATAAAAATCTAAATACCCAGTAGAATTCTTTAAATTTGTTTGAAAATACTCTAAATCATAAGTAAATATTTAGTGAAGAATTTGCAACATTTAATCAAGCTATTTGTTTCTTTTTATTTAAATATTAACTTTTCTTTACACTATGAACAACCTCCAACCAAACCAAATCTGTTTCATAAAATTAGATAAATGCGGTTTCTGAAAAAATATTTAAATAAGACTTCTTTTAAAGTATTAATAATGAAAAATTTCTGATAGTTTGAAGAAAATTTCGAGATTTCTTGATCATTATATATTGATCCTAAACTTCGTTACTTACTTCCCATGGAGATTAATATTCTCAGTTGAAAATTAATTCCTTCGCATTACACACTGTAAGCACAGATTTAAATTGCCAATTACGATGTGATCTAAATTTTGTGTCAGGATTTAAAAATTATTTTTAAGTGATAGATATAATAATTTACTACAAATCGCTCGGCGGAATCTGAAAACTATCAAATTCTTTTTTTTTCATGCAATAGAATTTTCATTTTATTTAAAAATAAAATTTCAGACTAGAATTTTTTTTAAATCTTGCTTAAAATCCCATTTAACATCAAAAATAACGTTCAAAAGCTAAACTTGAATGTCATAATTTCAACTCCTGTTTAAAAATATTTAGGTTAGAAATACTTTATTTATACTACATTATTATACTAGATTATAATAAAGTATGTTATTAGACTAGATTATTATTAAATTATATTATTAGACCAGATTATTATTAAATTATTATTAAACTAGAATATTATTAAATTATTTTATATCAAATTTTTACAATTACTGTAGTATAAAGAATATTTTAATAAGAAATTGGAGACAATTATTTAAATATTTTATTTTTCAGAAATAAATATGAAAACGATTTCATGTCGAGCAAAGCCTTAGTATATCTATAACTTTATTATATTATATATCAATCAGACACAAAGTAGGAATTTTGAAATATCAGTAAAAAATTTCTACCTCCGGAATTTGAAAATTTTACATAGTTTAGACTTCATTCAGACCAAAAATTCTTTATTGGAAATCTGCATGTCTTATCTGATAACTCATAACATCTGAAGTTGGACAGATGAAATTTGATATATAGTTTTCACATGAAAAACAACAAGACTCAAATTTTGTCGAAAAAATAATTCCAAAGAAAAATATGCCCGTTAATCTCCATCTGTTAATAAATACAGTAACTAAGTCATTCAATAAGAGGGAGGATTAAAGTTTAATCAATTAGAGAACCCTGGAGAAATCTCATATTGTAGAAAGATGTAACCATAACCACAATTCCATTTTCTGTTTAGAGTTTCTCTTTTCTAATTCTCGTTTCTTTGTTAATCTGAGCAAGAATTGACTTTAAATTTTTTTTATATTACTTGTATTAATATTAAAGTGACATGAGTTGAACTATGCCCTGCATTTATTGAGAAAAACAAATTCTAATTCATTTTAAATCATTTTTATTAATTTTAATTAATTAATGTTATATGCAATTAAAATTTTAAATGGAGATTTCTTAATTAGAATAGAATTTTCCATGTAAGAATCACACAATAATCTAGTCGAACTTTTTCATGTAAAATTTATTAAATGATTTTTTTTATTACGTACTAGCCGCCCTTGGCGACCAGTCGGTTCGCCAGTATTAATGCTCGCTAAAATTTTCATATAATATTTTATTTATCTGTGTCTCATAACAGGTTTTGAATCAAAATATTTTTAAACCAAACAAATTTTGATAATCACATAATTCATTTAGAGTATTATTTAGTATTATTTTCTTCAGATGTTCTGTTCATTGTGCTATTCATCTTTCTCTTTGTATCCGAGCAATGATTGTCCCGGAATTGATATTTTACTTAAATGGTGGAGTGAAAGGTCTAAAATTCTACATTTTCATAGAATAATGAGATACAAATTTTCATAAATGTAAACACACTAAACAATAAAGACAATTGGTTTTTAAGAGATGCGAAAGTTTAAAAAAAGCTCGGAAAATGCCGCGCACAGAGGAAATAATATTGATACACACACATCCTTCTTTTCTTTCTTTTTTTTTCTATCCTTTTTTTCTTCACTAATTTTGTTTCTACAAACCCTATTTTCACTTTGTTATTCTTTTTTTTCCTTCTGTGCCGAAATTTTATTTTGAGCTGGCATAGATTAAATATTCATACAGACTAATAATAAAAGTAACTATTTTCTTTCTTTTTTAAACATCCCGTTATCTATGAATGAAAACCAACTGACTTCGCGCATTTCTTTCTAAACAAATCATAATTTATTACTTCCTGCTATCTCACTCAGTTGGCGTGGGGGAAGGAAATGCAGATTTTTGGCGGGAAAGTTAGAAAAGTGTCGTTTTAACTATTTTCCTCGCAGTTTTTTCATTTTTTCTTTCCATAAGAACCATCCTCGTGTCTTAACGAAACTATTAAACAAAAAATTAGCCGAATCGGTCGAGCCGTTCTCCAGTTTTGCGCTTAGCAACGCATTTCGAGCTGCATTTTTATTATAATAGATGTGCAAAGAGAAATTTATAACAGGTCATTTTATTAATATTTTCATATTAAAATTTCATGCTTTATTTATTAACAGATATTTTGGTAAAATTCAATCCCCCTTTTTGGTGTTTTTTCTTTATGTATCTTTATTTCTGTATTTATTAATTACAGATAATTGATATGAACAAATATCGTTGCTTGTTCTGTGTACCATCACTTCACTCTTTCAATCGCAAGATTTCACTATTTATTCCTGTTACTCCAGAGTATTTGTACCAAACCGATGTAATAATGCAAAAGTTTTGAACATTATTGTTACATATATGTAATGGTGTTACATATATGTCCGAGCAAGGCTAGATAGTTTTACGATCAGTAGTGCTGGATTCTGATAGGATGCCGAATCAGCGGTTCTGGGACGACATAACTAGTGAGCATTTAGAGACTTGGCAAAGAATTTGGCGACACAATTGGTGTTCAATTTGCGATTGGTAACAAAATGGATAACATCGGAAATTTTCAGAATTTCGGCAATAGAGCCAATAGAAGCTGAGATATGTTTGATTCATCCAGAACTTTCGCAGTCCCACTCCGGGAACTATAAAAGTAGGCAGTCCGAGCTGAAAACATTTCTGTATAGAGTCTTCAAGAGGTATAAAGTTGCATAGCGAATCACTAACGAATTATTTAGAGCAAGCATTGAGTGGAACTCAAGCGATTGGTGAAATGAGCTGTAAACCGAATCCTGGATTTCATTATAGAAGGAACATTGTGACATATGGGGAGTGGTCATTCTTGTAATAGTGAGCCATCAGTTGGATACAGCTAAAGAGAGGAGACAGTGGAGAACTATAGGCGTTTGGAGATATCGTAGAGAGTAGCTACATAGGTTCCTTCCTTCTGCAGAATTCTGTTTGTCCTCTATGTGTGTTGTAGTTGTTATTACTTCATATGACTACTAGTCAGCTAAAGCCGGGGTACACTGGATGGTAAGGCACTGGATTCACATCCTTTGGGTTGAGAGTTCGATGTCTCTAGCCGAAGACTCTTCGTGTCTGATGGTGGATGGCACACGTTAAATCTGTCGTGGTCACAAAGTCATCCATGTCGAGAGTGATATCACTGGTGTTACTGGTACAAAAATGATCGTTCTTCGTCCCAGATCTAAATTACGATCTGAGAATGAATGAATGAAATCCATAAATGAAGTCTTCCCTGTGTAGTGCGTAACGTGTGTATAGCTAGTTGTACCCTTGGGTCCTAGATGGCGCCGCTGAAAAAACAAGATATGCTCAATCGGCTTTAAAACGAGATTTCACCTAGAGCTAAATCGGTCCTCTACCTATTTCTAGGTGTTCTGGTCTTTGTGACTATTAATGCAATCTTTCCCTAGCCAGTCATGAACCTGGTCTAGCGCTGCTAGCCAATGGGGACGTGCAGCATCAACACTAGAGTGCTGCTGTTTGTTATAGGCATGCGGCTGTGTATTAAATGTCTACATTTCGACAGTCTATTTGTAGTCTATGCCTACGTGTTTATAAAATTCGTCGTTTATTATTGAGGCCTGTTGGTTGTGTTTTGTCATACAAACTACAACTTTAATGTGTGATTTGACCCTACAGATTTAGTAGAGGAAGTTCCATAACAATAACAATGTATTAAATAATGTAAATAATAATAATAATGTAATAATGCAAAAATGATTATATTTTAATACAAAGAAGAATAATGTTTTATAAATTTCTAGTCTATTCTTTGATACGATTAGTACTATTCTGCTGAATGAAACAAATATGCTATTTTTCAGTTGAACATACGCATTTTTATCATGCGTGTACTATAGAAATCCACATTTAAATCCACATTTCAGAATTTTCATTCAAATTAGAATTGTTGTATGAGGAAAGTGGAACACTCAAATAAGACACACCGACGAATCAGAAGAGGAAAATCCTTTCTCCCTTCTGCCTTCCGAAGGGATTATTGGAAGGATAATTATACTCTGCATGTCATTTCGAAGCACTTTCTGAATAAGTTTTGAAATTTATTCGAGATTCTTCAAAATTTGTGGACATATGAAATGAGAATACCGGAAAATATATCGAGGGAAATGTCAGGGGATTTACTTAACTTGAATTCTTTCTTAATGAAGAATACTTAGGCATTTGAACATCTTTACTATACAGAATGAGAATTATTTCTGTTCCTGCGATTGTTCTCTCTTTGTGTATCGTAAATATGCACCTTTTTATAAATGCCGATTTTTTTATAGTTATTTAGATAGTCTGTATTGTCTATCATAAATAGTTATTTTTTTCTAAATATGAAATCGGAATACCAAATAAAAGACATGAGATAACTTTCATCTCCAGTGTAGGTGTGTAAATTGCAATTTTGAAAAAGCTTCATAAGAAACTGGTCTACATTTGTGTGTAGGAAAAACTTCATCCACAGTCAACGTGAAACAAAGCTAGGAATACTAAATTATACATTACATTATAATACTAAATTATACATTGGTACATCAGTTTTTGAATAAATTAACTAGTTAAGAATGCAATTTAAAGACAGAAAAGTTATGGAATCTAAAGATAAAATTTTTCGACTTACGCTTCTTCAAGGTATGCGAATGAATTCGGGATGAATTTTTTCAAAAACTTTCGAAAATGAATATATTTTTAAATATTCACATCAAAATGAATCTATGAAAATATAACTATGAAACAAATATGCGAATTAAGTTGCAAAAGAATTTTTTTAAATTGTAGAAAGGACATTTTTTTTACTGAAAAAAAAGCATAAAAAATCTCGTTTAGTGGTTCATAAAATTATTTTCTTAAAGTTTTACTGATAGCTTAAAAATAAATTATCTGTTTTCTGAACTAAAATAAAAGCTGCATTTATATTTATTCTTTAAATATTGGGTTTTAACTAATAAATAAAGAGAAATTTTGGATTTTTTTTTCTTATAGTCACTGTAAAACTTTCTAAACGATTTTATTACTTATTATTATGTTCAGAAAATATAAAATATATTGAGAAATTTTTAAACACAATTGGAACATAAAATGTGTAGAAGATTTTAATTTATTAAATACGAAAGAATATATTCTATACACTGAAGTGAAAAAAGTCATGGGATGACTGTTAATATCGTGTCGGTCCTTCCTTTGCCCGGCGAAGTGCAACTCGACGTGTCATGGAGTCCACAAGTCGTTGGAAGTCCTCTGCAGGAATATTGAGCCATGCTGTCTGTATAGACGTCCATAATTGTGAAAGTGTGGATAGTGCAGGAGTTTGGGCACGAACGGACCTTTCGATGATGTTCCATAAATGCTCGATGGGATTCATATCGGGCGATCTAGGTGGCCAGATCATGCTCTGGAATTGTCCGGAATGTTCTTTAAACCAATCGCGAACAGTTCTGGCCCGGTGACGTGAAGTCCATGAATGGCTGCAAGTGATCTGCAAGCAGCTGAACATAACCATTTCCAGTCAATGATTGGTTCAGTTGCACCAGAGGACCGAGTCCATGCCATGTAAAAACAGCCCACACCATTATGCAGCCACCACCAGCTTGAACAGCGCCTTGCTGACTGTTTGGGTCCATGGCTTCGTGGGGTCTTCTCCACACTCGAACTCTACCATCAGCTCGTAACAACTGAAATCGTGACTCATCTGACCACGCCACGGTTTTCCACTGGTCTAGGGAGCAGTCGATATGCTCACGAGCCCAGGAGAGTCGCTGCAGGTGATATCGTGCTGTCAGTAAAGGCACTCGAGTCGGTCTTCTGCTGTCATAGACTAAGGAAGACAAATTTCGCCGCACAGTCCTATCGGACACGTCCCTCGAACGTCCCACATTGATTCCTGCAGTTATTTGACGAAGTTTTGCGTGTCTATTAACATTGACCATTCTACACAGACATCGGCGGTCTCGGTCGTTAAGCGCAGGTGGTCGCCCACTGCGCTGTCCATGATGGGATGGGATACCTGAAATTTCATACTCTCGGTACATTCTTGATACTGTGGATCTCGGAATGTTGAATTCACTAACGATATCCGTAATGGAATGACCCATGCGTCCAGCTCCAATTAACATTCCACGTTCAAAGTCTGTTAATTCTCGTCGTGCCGCCATAATTCACGAAAACCCTGTTCACATGAATAACTTGAACACAAATGAAAGCTCTGGAAAACGAACTGCGCATTTATACTTTTTCGCTGCGATACTACTGCCATCTGTATATTTGCATATTGCTAAAAACGTCTTATTTCATTTTTATTCATTTCCCATATGTAAAACTCGATAATCAGTAAAAATGGGAAAAGTAATAATAATAGTAAATAATAGAGGCCATGTGCAAACGAATAAGAATGGTTTTACATACTCAATAGCACTGAACAGTATCAAATTCTAAGAGCCGATAAAAAAAAAGCTAAGAATAAAAAAAGAAACAAGAAGTCACTGTTTTCCCTCTTGAACTTCGCGGCGTTTGAAGTGGGAAATCCACAGCTTTTGATTTTTTTTCTCACTCCTCCCAAAGGTTAACTTTCACTCTCTTCATTTAAATATCTTCACTTTTTATTCTCTTTGAATTAATTTATTTTCTTTTGTTACAAGTCTTTAATCAGAAAGCGATATGTAAACAATTTTTTAAGCTCTTGACTGAGTAAAGTTAAACTCACTTTTTCATACAAAGCAAACAAAGGGAAAATATTTAAGGGGATAAAAGAATTCTAATTTTAATTCGAGATTTTAAGGAATATCCATTCTACAGATTTTCTTGAATTCGTAAAACTTATTCGTAATTATGGTTAAATAGAATTAAATTCACTTTTTCATATTTTCATGGACGAACATACAAAGAGAAAAAATTTTAGTGAATAAGAGAATTCTAATTTTAAGGAAAAACAAAATAATTCTATTTTTAATTCGAAATTTTAAAGACTCTCCATCCTACTACTGCCATCTTTATATTTGCATATTGCTATCCCATGACTTTTGTCACTTCAGTGTATATGAAAAAATAGCATTTAAAGAGGCAAAATACCATTGTATGCATTCAGGCACGCACCATGGTTTTCACATGGGAATTCCACGGTATGCATCAAGGTATTGATGCATGCCATCAATACCATCAATGTATTTACACGGAAATATTATGCAAATACAAATATAAAAATCAATGCAACTTCCCCTTACCAAAACTTAAATAAACTTTGAAACAAAATTCTAAATGATTTATAAAAAAAACCTGCTCAAACATTTATAATATTGAATTAAAAAGGTCACAGTGGCCTGGTTGTAGGATCGAAAATCGTTAAATTTCAGGTTCGAGACCCGATTTCACCGAATAATAATTGTGTAAAGCCGTCTGTTGCACGTTAAATGTGCCAGTGTCAAACGTCCACCCACTGGCCTGGTATGGAGAGGCGGTTGCCAGCTCAGATGTCATCCTCCTCAACTGATCGCGATTCAAAATTACAAGGTCCTTCCCAAAATAGCCCTATTGTTGCTTTAGTAGGGGACAAAGATATAACTAAATTAAATCAAATTAATTTTTTTAACAAAAATCATAATTTTGCAAAAAATTGCTATTTTTACATAATTACCTGCCTTAATAATTATTATTTACAATAACTAGGTCAATAATGAAAAATAACTAGCACTACGTACTTGACGGCTATGTTAAAAACACTCAAAAGCAATGGCTTAAACGAAAACTTTGCATATAATTCCTATAGTTGTTTCTAATGGCACTTCTTATAGACAAGCCCCCCGACGAAGTCAGAGATTTAAAGACGAGAGAACTTCTTTTGTTTTTCAGTATTTCCATAAAGTATCAAGAGTAAGTCTTAGCTAATGAACCGTCACAACCATTTTTATGGTGTTTGACTTCATTCATGAATTTCATTCATTCGTTCACAGATCGTGATTTAGACTTGAGTCAGAGAACGATAACCTCTTATCCAGCATCACCCCCCGAGTAATGCATTGTTTTGACAAAAAAGACTTTACGATCACGACAGATATATACGGGCTCTAGCCACCTTATACACAGAGAGTCTTCAGCCTCAACCCAGGGGATGTGAATACAACGCCCTAACAATGAGGTTATATCGGCCTACATAATTCAATATTAATATCATTTGCTTAAAAATAGTGATTTTCTTTGCAACCTGGTGTCAATCCAGTTAATAACTGCGAATCGATTGTTTTGTTTTTAAGTAGCATTTGATTTAGTAATTTTGGTGTCTTAAATTCTCTAAATTTTTATAAATTTTAATACTCACCAATGGGTTGTACACTTACAGAACTAAAAGACTTGAAACGCCAATAAACTACTTTACCATTTTTCAACACACTTTCAAGGTTATCTAGAATACAGGAATTAGCCGGCTAGAATACAGGAATTAGAATTAATTATTGTATTAAAGATATTAAATCGTTAATATCTTTAATACAATAGAAATGTTTAATTAGTTTGTTGCTGATGTTGTTGCTTATGGCACTTGCCATGGGCAATCTCGCTTATTCAGTCAGCAGATTTAAGCCGAAATAAGCTCCCCTTGTTTGAAGTAATGTCAACTAGGGCCAAGAGTACGACTTAGCTACTCGCTCATTATATTTTTTTGACGCCCCTTAACAGGGAAGTTGCGTTACCACTGTACTAGGACCCCAGTTTGATTAATCTTTAGCAGCTTTCTTGATATAAATTATTACTTCTTCGTATTTGAAGGAAAATTATAATAAATTCATTACAAATTTCAAAGTTCTCAATAGATAATATAATAATAATAGCATTAAAATCCTAATTTATTGAGACTATTCTATTGCTCGTATACTTAAGAGCTCATACACTTAAGATTTTATATAAGGCGGCTTTCTAGCACAGATGTAGCGCGTCTTCCTCGTCATCTGGGAGTCCCGGTTTGGGCATGGTTGCTCTTCTGTGTGCTATTTATGAGATGTGTCACTGTGCACCCTTGCACAAAGGAGCTGTGCAAGCGACTGTGATGAGTGAGTAGCTAAGTCACACTCTTGGCCCTAGTTGGTGCTTCTTCTAGAACAAGAGACGATCCTTTCGGCTTAAATCTGCTGCTATATCAGCAGGGGGCTTGTACATGGCAAGTGTCATAAGTAACAGCCATACACAACATATTTTATACAACCATTCGTATTTGTGATTTGAAAAAAAAAAGTTTTTCCCTTGGTTTAAAAAAACTTTATGAAAATGATTTTATTTTGATATTTGTAAAGATGGAATTTTGTTATAGAATTTTCATTCATTTTTTGTTATACAATTTTTGTTCAAAAATTTTATATATTTGCTCAATGATTTTGTTTCCCTTCTCCCAAAGTTTCATTAAAAATATTTCCTTCTTTTTAACAAACTAATAAAATTATATTTTAGAAACTTATTTATTTCGGTTTTTTAAGGGCCTTTATATATTATCATGTGAGAACATAATGTTTTTTTCGTTAAGAGTATGATACGGAATAATTGAAAAGAGCGAATAATTGAAGCTCGGAATCACATAGGCAATGAATAAAGCATAAATGGCAAGGTTCATCAACACCTTTTAATAGCACATATTTTTTATCTGCTTTTACTAGTATTGCATCATTATTGTTATTATTAAGTATGCTTCTTTGAAAGTAGATGCTTTTTTAAAAGATTGACTCGCTTTTAACAATATTACATTATTATTACGTATGCTTTTTTTGATAGTAGATGCGTTTTCAAAAGTTTGATGTAGAACTATGACATCACGGCTGTTATTTCATCCCAAAACTGGCCGAACACCAAAACTTCGTTTGCTGAAAAACCTGAAATTGAAAGTTAAAAAAATTATTATTATACATATACCTATATGGAGAGAGAGGAATAAAGACCGATAGAGAAATCTCGTGATTATTTCAAACTGGTTTAAACTGGTTATTGACTTAATTTATTGAAGACAAATAATGACAAAAAATATAATATTCTCACGTGATAACTTGAAATTTGCGATCGTCGATATCATTTTCCTTTTATATATTACATTTATTTCAATCTTATTCTTAAGCAAAGCCAATAAATAAACAAATGCTTTCACCTTAATAATAATACAGCTACCCTCAAGCAGCAGATATTATTATTATTATTATTATTATTATTATTATTTATGAGTTTGTATATGTAAGTGTTATGAAATGCAATAAGAATGGAACTTGAAATCGCAAAGAACGTTCTATTAAATTTCTATCTATTCATGCCATTCATTATTCAGAAAATAAAGTTTTAATTGTGTCCCCTAAAACGATAAGTACTAGTTTTGTCACCTCTGCCCATTCAACTTCCTTCCGAGCAAATAGAATGCATTTCCTCCACGCAGCCAACGTAAACAACCCGTCCATTCCCCGCCAACTGTTTGAGAACGTCCGCCGTTGTGATGATGGACGCCGGTCAGGAGACACCATGACAACAGGTGGATAGGAGGCCGAAAAACAAAATGAATGCATTCGGCAATAACAGCACGGAATCGGCTATCGATATGCGTGGGCAACAACACAAAAAAAGAGAAAAGTGAAGGGGGGGGGTACTCCAGAAAATGACCCATTCTCAAGACGACATCCGCTAGCGATGTCCCTTCGGCGAACCGGTACTTTTCGTCCGATTGTTATGCAAATGCGAAATACCTTCCGAGTAGATCACACATGCGATGGCGTCCTTTGCGGAGCGGTGGTACGTGTGAAATAACTGCGAATGGGAGAGCGATTTCCTTCCAATCGAAGGGCCGATAATAGGGGAATCGAAGCTTAGAACACGACTATTAAGTTTTGTACCAATCTAACGGCAGTGTTCATTTGCAGTTTTTTTTTCTTTATGGTTTCTATAGTTAATAAATCAGTCATAGAATTGATTTTCTAGTCATTTTTTTTCAATCCCTACTATTAGCTCACACTCTCAATATAGACACATATATATTGTTCAATTTTTCAAATGTTACTAAAATAGTTTTTATTCATCCATTCCAGTGCAAGTAATTTTTTTAAAACTTGCAGTCGATAACATTTGATGGTAATACAGGTTTTTTTTTTTTCAAATATTAATTCATTATTTTTTTTATTAATTAATTAAAAACCAACTTTACACCATTATAATTTTTTGATCAATTATTTAAATTAATTGTAATTGTAATGCCGGGATAGTTTGGTTCAGCATCGGATTCAGATTCTTTGTGTGGTAAGTTCAAACCTGCCAGCCAAACACTCTCCATGTATGGTGGAAGTCTGTACACCACACATGGAGGAATCTTTCGTGGTCACAAATTATTCATATGGAGAGTAATACCCCTGGGAGTACTGGATCAGAAACGACTTTTCTCTGTTTCATATCTAAATTACAATCTGTGGATGATTGAATGAAATGCATGAATGAAGTCTATGTAAAAAGAGTTTGTGACGTATGTGAGTTAAAAATCAGATTTCTGGCCTCGAGTACTCAGGGGTTCATATCCTTAAAAGCTTTTACATCCCTCCTTCCGTTATGAAGCGGAAAACCAGAACAATTAACATAAAAATTTTCCTAATAACTTAAGTAGGAATTGATTTTTAATAACTATTTTTTGTTAAATGTTTTTATGGCATCTTTTTCGCTTTATAAATTGAACCGGAAAAAATATTTTTTGTAGGTCCCCCAAGCATTTTGTATCCTTTACCATTTAAAAAAAATGAAAACTTTAAATGTTTTGAAGTTAATCATTGAATTGTTTCGAAAGATTTTTGAACTTGTTTCCTTACAGAGAAAGGGGGTATAAATAATTTGATAGAAGAAACCTCGATTATTAGGTTAGAGGATCATAGGCTCGAATCCTATTTCCATTTATTCAATAACTTCTTTTGTTTTAATTCCACTCCAAATTATAGAGATACATTTAATGTAAAAGTCTTCTTTTTTGTACATTTTCAGTGCAAATGGGCTGAATAATGAGTTCACTTCTGTGTATGCACTATGTTATTAAATATTATTATCCATTAAAACTATGTTATAAAAAAGTTAACGATGTAGTTTTCAAAGTCCCATACAAGCCAAAAGAGGATCAGCTATCCCGATTGGTCAACTGATATCTATAAATCACGTAAATGCGTTAAAACTGGAAAGTTGCACAAAGCCAATAATTGTCTTTATTAGTTGGGTGGAGAGCTTTTCGATAAATATTTAGTCACACCTTTTGGATTCTCAAAATAACAGCGATAAATCACCTCAGATAATATATTTATCACGTCTTCCCTTTGTAAAATCCCGCTCATACCCAAAGTTGGCTCCAACAGAGAAAGATGATCCGAAATCCGCGAAGAACCGAAACGTGATTTATTTTTTAAGGATCTTTTAAAACATCGCATTCCTCTCTGCGAATCAATTCTCCATTTTCTTGTTTAATGCCGCACTGCGCAAAATATTAAACAACAAAGGAATGTAATTTCTGCTTTTGATTTATCGTGCTAGCCTGTTCTTAAATTTATGAAAGAGCATCAAATCGTAAAGTCGCATAACTCCGATGAAAACGAAAATACATCGTAGGGCTTAGAAACGATTTATTGGACTCAAAAATATCGTCTTCTCAGGTGGGAAATGAAATTTATCCGTTTTATTATAAACCATACAAAATAAAACCACTGAAAATCAGATGTTTTCTAAGATATGGGAAAGGAATGCAAATTGGTTATATTTTCCAACTGTTTATCATTCTCGAATATGAAATAACATTGAGTTCTGCGTAAAATTCGCTGTTCAAAATAGCTATCAAGAAATTAGAAAAGTAAATGTTAGCAAAAAACTATTTTTATATTTTAAAACTGAAAATAAGCTGTTATAACACTTTACGTATTGAATATAAAAGGGATATTTCTTTCCAATAGTATCGAGATCATGGAATGCTTATTTTAATTAATGCAATTTATCATCAAGCTTCCCAAGTTATATATGGACAAGAATTTGCTGACAAATTATCAACATATAGCAAATTGTTATTTTTTCATACTATTTAAAACAATTGTTTATTGATTCGACAGATTTAATAACAAAGAAAAAATATGTAATTTCCCAATTTTATTGCTTCTACTTTTGATTTTTTTATTAAATTAAAAATTTTATTTAATAACTGATTTGTGAAATTAAAAACAAAAATTTATTTAATTAATATTATTGAGTTCCATCTTGTTGTTCTCGTATTCCGCTTTACAACGGAAGGACTTTTGCTGTAGCTTCTGAGGGTATGGACCCTTGAGCACCCTAGGGCAGAAGTCTGACTTCCAGCTCCCACACGTCACAAACCCTTTTAAAGGGACGGATTTCTTCCATGTATTTCATTAATTTATCCACAGATCGTAATTTAGGTCTGAAACAGAGAACGTTCATCTCTGACCCAGTCTCTCAGTGGTATTACTCTTGACAGGGAGAACTGTGCGATCACGACAGATTTTACGTACGCCAGCAACCACACAGTCTCAGCTGACGTGTTTCCAAGCTCGTAGCCCAAGAGATGCGAGGCCAACGCCCTACCAACCAGGGTTGGATGTTGTCCCGGCACTTGTTGAGTTCCAAAAATTCTCTATATTGAAGTACAAATCATTATGCTCCAAGTCCTTACAAATATCATCAAATTAGACTTATTTTTAATTCTAAATACTTGTATCTGAAATCGTTTTCTTTTCGAAAACATTAAAATTTTATGCTGATAATGTAGTGTTCAAAATAAATTTTTTTTTTGCTTATTTAAATTATAGACTAAATATTTTAACACCAGGATCTATATTCTCACTCTTTTGTCTTCATTATATAACTTTAAAAAAATATTACAGTTCGAAAAGGAGGAATGTCCCTTGCAACTATTCATTAATAAGAAAACTGGTAGTTTGCCAAAATGATGAGAATGTGGACTTCTGTTATGGTAAAACAAAATACATATTACAGTGATTGAAAACTATCTGTGAAACCTGGAGAATCAAAATTCAAAATCAAATATTTTGAAGTGATATCAAAATCAGAAGTGAGTTACGCATTTCCAGTTTCGACAATCGTATGAACTAGGAAGACTGTAGTGTTAGCTTCATAAACCAGATAACATCTACGATACCGAAGTCGACTTTTTGGCATAGTGGCTATGTTACTCGATGTTATTATAGGGCATCTTATTACATTGCTATTTAGTGCATTATTTTCCTATATTATAGCCCGTTATTCTTCAACTATTTATTAATTCTACAAGATACCAGGATCTATATTCTACAATATTGTAGCAATATTCAACAATATAATAGACGTCATTGCCATGTTAGAAAACAGTACTGCATAATATGTCTTCTTAAACCTTCATCATCATGGAATATTTTCAGAATCATGATAGTTTTACACGGGACATAATGCTAAGGTAATCGAAACCACAATAATATTAAATTTGCTCTCTTGATGTCTCCATGACTATGGTGCTGATAACTTCAGATGATAAGAATTAAAGTAAAGAAAAAAAGAAAACATACTGAAAATAAAATAAAAATTATAATATTTTGTACTTCTAATTAAACTACATTACTTTCAAAATGAAAGATTTTCATTATTAATTTATATTATGCTTCCTAGCGTAATAATTTTTATTGAACTATTAGCTAAGCTTGGTTTTGATCTTCAGGATTTGAAAATTTTGGGTTATGAGAGCAATTGTTATTAAGAGAATCAACCATTCGCTTTAAAACGGCATGCAACAGTCATTTTTTTCTACTAAACAAAAAAACTTAAAACCTATCATTAGTAAAAACTTTCTAAAAATAATAAAAACAACAAAAGCTATTAAATAAAATTTATTTGTATTAAAGTATATAATTTGGGCTACGATGGTCTTTTTTCTCCATTGCGACCAAATTCCATGTCTCTAAATGCAATACATTAGTCTGGGTGTTGAAAATGCATGTGTCTACATACAAGCATGACTATTTATACGATTAAGTAGTTTGCTGTTTGGATGGTAAAACATTAGTACGGTCTAAGAGGATAGACTGAAGTACCCTGGCTGAGACAGTCTCTTTTTCTGCTGATCGAGCATCTTACTTCTAAAATCTCCCGACAACTACTATAGAACAACAAGTCCATCAACGATTCTTACCACCTTCAAAATTTTCCGTATCGGAAAGAAAAATCACTCATTTGGATATTGCCTGTAGAACAAAATCGACCATTTCCCACTCCCTATAAATTCTTAATGGCAGCTTTCTGTTCTTGAAACCACCAATGACCATCATGTCCTAATGACTGTCTGGAGGGTCATTTGCTTCGTTCCGCGCTTGAACTCTGCAGGATGGAGGGGGAACCCACAAATATGCCCCTCAGGAAAAATAACCATCAAGGTACATTGCTTCACAAGACGCGGATAACAGCACCTGTATTAAAAGAACTTTTCTTCGCATGGCCACCGGCTTTCAGTGGCCCTCTTTCTTCTGAGTTTCAAGTCTGTTGGATATGGGTTGGGATAGATAATAGCAAATACACAATGAAGTATTACAGAAAAGGAAGGTGAATTTTTAATCATTTTTGCTCAGTTTATGTTAATGGAGAGTTTTGTATATTATGAGTTTTCTTTTCTTCTTACTTTATTATTCCTAGTAAGAATATGCTTCTTTATTTTCTTGATCGCATATCATTTCTTTTTTAATTCCTTTCTCTAAAAATGAAATATAAGGATTTAAGTTTGAACTATTTGCCGAATTCGACTTGGACCTTAATATTTGCAAAATTGTGTTATGTTCAAGCATAGTATAATTTATAAAACTCTTGTTATCGTAAAGGTGGGTTAACAATGTAAAGAAGTCGTAAAACCTATCGCCCTTTTTTCAAGAGACACACTAGCCACTGTAGTAGCTAGACACATTCGAACATTGTTATTTCTAGCCAGCGGTGAGACGATTCTTTCCTTTGTTGCGCTTTGTGTTTCTCCCGCTTTGGTGTTGTCTTCTGGACTTAAAGGAAGTCTAGATAATGCACCACACATGCGGTTTATGGCCCTTTGAGGAGGGAAACCGTATCCAAGAACCAGATGTGACTGCTTCTCCTATGAGACCGCCCGGACTCGAATAAGTTCCGAGAATGAACAACACATGCGTTTATGGCCCTTTGAAAAAAGTACTGAAACCTCCAGGTGTGAATATTTCTCTATTGTGAAGGATCTTCTAGGGGCGTGGAGGAGTAGAAAATATTTCCACGATTAACGTTTGACCATTGGTAATATTTCTGAAGAATTATTGGATGGTCGTCATCTCTAGAGCGCCAATGGGAACTTGAGAGGCGGAGTCTGAACGAGGTTAAAATTGATGGTTTATAAAGGAAGAGACGGCGAGGGAGTTGATACGACAAGGAGTCGAGCTGATCCGAGACAAGCTATAAGCTGAGCTGAAAAGCTGGACAGTTGAAGAGATACCACGTGATCTCCAGTTTATTGATTAAAGATCTACCGGAAGTAAATCGTAGATCTCTTGAGCCACTGTAGTAGCTAGATAAGCCAACAGCCTGTTAGTTCTCCTTGTGATAGTCGTGGAACTATTATCCCAGATGTAAATATTTCTCAGCATATTAACCAAGAGGACGTGTGATAGTTTTTTGTTATTATATGAAGCAGTAAGTAAAACATTTGTGTTTAAACGATACCTGTTTATTTTATCGACCAGGATCAAGTCATTATAACAATCAGTCCATTATAAGGTAGCCAGTTGGCAGAGCATGAGTAGAAAATAACTGATTTATGTTCGCCACAATTTCATGAGATAGATTCAGGTCGTCTTTACTTGGCTAAAAATTGTCATTTTGGCATCCCCGAATCTTTCTATTTCACTGCGTATTGTATTAAAATGAGGGATATTTACGCAAAGAAACATGGCAGAATGAATAAAAAAACATCTGCATATCTAAATTTGCAAAATCATAGAAAAATATGACAAAGAAAAAGAAAAAGAAAAACATAACATCACATCAAAAAGAACAAAGAGCAAAAATGTCGAACTGAATATATAAGTTAATAATTTTTTTCAAACCAAAAAACATCACCATATTCTACAAATTTATGTAAACGTAATTGAGAAATATAATATTTGGCATGCGGTTATGCTGGTGGGATGGTCACTTGGCATGTATTGAATAGCATTTTTCAGTCTTTCTACGCATGCGCTGTCTACTTGCCGAGTGTAAAGCCGCCTTAATAGAATAGTTCTAATCCTTCAACAAACGTGTGACGTTGATTTCTCTTGTGCTGCGTCCTTCTCCTTCTTCCATCCGGTATGAAATTGAGTAGTGTCTCTTCAACTAAGCATCACGTAAGATGTTGAGCGTAGCTTAATATTTCTTCCCTTTAGATGAATGCATATTAAGCCACTAGTTGTGTTTATTTTATTTTTTGGATATTTTTTCACCAGTATAATTCAATAATATTTAAATGAATAGGAAGAAATGACGTAATGTCTGTTAAAAGGCAAAGAACTTATTCCTGTGTATCAAAATGGGAACCAGAAAAAGGTAACAACTCAACTTAACTCATTTGAACCTTAGCCATGGTATGCTTTTTAAATCAATTCGTCACAATTTGCTTATGAGATTAAACAATTAGCACACCCACAGTCCAATTTATACATGTGTGCTTTTTATAGATAATGATACCTAACTATACTCTCTATCAGGTGCAAATAAACAAACATTAATCCAATTACACTTAATCCTTATGTTCTTATGATTTAAAGATATGGCATCTTCCAATTTAATTTACACCAAAAATGTGGCCCAAAGAATAATCTTCGAAATATATTAGTCCACTGTCATACAGATTCATACTGAGAGTGCATTTAAATGAATTAACTTAAATTTCAGTAAAAGTCAAATGGAATATTTCTTTTCATTTAGTCAAGAGATTTATACGAAACGGTCTTGTAACAATGACGATAAACAGTAGCAATAGTCTACGCATGGCTTAGTGGCATATTTTCTAACAAAGATGAATTTATGTTTTAGACTTGCCTTTGCTCAACCTATTGAAGCCATCTCCTGTTGTAGGTTTAAAATTGTGAACCAAGAGCCACGAAATCAATTTGGTATATTTAAAACATTTTGTTTATTTCATGCTAAGTCTGGTGACCAAATTTTATTCATCCAGTTCTCCCTGTTTTGTTATTGTCTTATAAGTTTGTATTAGGTCAAGCACACTTACTTTACATAGGATTTAATCAAATTTTAATAACACACAGACGCACACGCTCAAGCACACACACACACATAATTTCCAAAAATATGTTTTTAACAATAAATACATTTTAATGATACAATTTTTAATAACAGAAACATTTAGAGCTTAGTTTCTAAAGCGTAGAGATTCGTCAAAAATTTAAGCTCTAATTTTTTAATGCTTGCAACATTTTTTCCATATTTCGTATGCGAGAAAATAAAAGTTTACGTATTTCATTTTTTAAGAAAAATAGTATAAAACAAATCTTAATTAAACCCAAATTATTTTTGTACTGATTTTGCATAGTTTTGCATTAACACTTTTAAAAATTGCTTTACAGTCGGGTATGTGATCACTAAAATGCTGTCTAGACGTAAATATTTGACGTAATGTCTGATACATTTTTCTGAACGCGAAAACAAGTTCTTCCAAGAATTCTAAATGCGATAGGAAAAGTTCTCCTGATCTATATATTATTCTTTATTTATAAAAAATAACTTTAAAACCTAAGAAAAGAAAAAAACTCAAAGAAAGATACGGTTTAAAAAATATCTAAAAAATCAGGTTTCTATTAAATATTTATTTGAATTGTCTGTGTGTATGTATAGATAGGAACACTAAATTTTATTTTATAATAAGTAATATTCATTCATGAGTCATTTCATTTCTATCAATAAAAGCTTTTACAAATAATTATATATCTCAACTAGCCGCCTTTAGCTACCAGCTTTTTCAACCGATTGAAAACTATTATATACTGTATATATTTATTAAGATTTTACTGAGAAAAATATGAATTAAATATTGTCAATATACTAAAGATAAAAAATTTTGATACGACAGATTAAAATATTTTTATTTTAGATTTAGAAAATATAATTTAGTTATTTCGCAGAAGTTTTACATAATTCGTTAAATAACTGTTCCGCCGGCTTGCTGGCACAGAGGTAGCGCGTCTGCCTCGTGTTCTGGAGGTCTCGGGTTCGAGTCCCGGTTCGGGCATGGTTGTTCCTTTTTGTGCTATCTGTGAGATGGGTGAATGTGCCCCCCTGTAAAAAGGGGCTGTGCAAGCGTATGTGTGTGTGTTTCATCTTCATATGAGCTAGAAGTCAGATTTCTGCCCTCGGGTGCTCAGGGGTTCATACCCTCAGAAGCTACTGCACCCCTCTTTCCGCGGTAAAAAGCGAACACGACATCATCATCAATAACTATTCCCGATATATCACTTGTTTTATGAAACAGTAACACACTGTATGAAATAACAAATTTCATGTTTTTGCAAATGTAAATCAGAATGAAACTTGTCAGGGAACAATTGAAAATTGCGATTTAACTTTATTTGAATTATTTACTTATAACTTTCTATTTTGAGCGTGGATCTTAGTTTCATTTACATTTCTTGCGTCTGATTAAATAGTCTTCAGTGGCATGGTCATTCTTCTTCCAAGTATTTTTAATAACATTTTTGGGACTCAATTAAAAAATTAAGCAAAGCTGTGAAGTCCTGCCATAAAAGCATTCAATAGAGGGATCTAAACCATTTGCACAATTATTTGTTTACATTTAGTGTTTGGTTATGTCAAACAATAATGGGAATAATTTCGGTGCCTCTTAAATCAATGTTTTATACGTATTGATGAGCAAAATTTTTATAACGTATCAATTGTGTGAAGAAATATCATATACCTACTTTTAATATTTTATAATTCTCGTGCAACAAAGCTGCTGCAGAATATCATGCGATATTATACTGTATAATATATTATGTAATATAACATATTATACTATATAATATATATATGCAATATTATACAATATAGAGATTATTGTTTAATTTCTGGCTATATTGTCGCATAATATTATATAATATTGTCTAGCAACGCTGTGTAATATTGTCTCATAATACCGCACAATATTGTATCACAACGTAGAATGATATTGCCTCACAATGTAGAGTGATATTGTCTCACAATAATGCATAATATTGTCTTAAAATATTGGATAATAATCCAATATTGTGCAATATATTACATAATATTGCACACTATTGGATAATACCTCATAATATAGAATAATATTTTACTCATAATATTGAATAATACTGTATCACAATATTGCATAATATTGTCTCACTATATTGTATATTTGTGTGCTAATGGGACTGTGAAAAAAACATTTCATTTCATTAATACAATAATACAATTAATTTCCTTTGTAATATCTCTATTTTCCCCCCTTAAAAATACTTCCTAGCTTAAAAGTAGGTCTAATTTTGTTATTTTGAACAAACTCGAATCAACATTCATTGAGTCAACCACGTCAAGTGGCACGCTTGTCCCTAGGGAACCTGAGTGTCCTTTTCGTGCCATGGTGTCAAGATGGTGACGAAACGGATTGTTTGTGGAAGTTTTATGAAAAGTGGGTGTGCTGAGCAAAGAGTCAACAACGTTGGGTGTGGCACCTAGAGTGTTAAAAACATAAATCATTTCTAATGCATACATGGCATGCACAAAAAACTCATCATTTTGAAGATTTGGCGATTTTTTATTTCATTTTTTCGCGTAAATGATATGGAGAAAGTACAGGATTCATCAAAAATTCGAATTCAAGATTTTGTCGAATCTTCATATTTTACACCACTTTGAGTTCGTAACACACATTTTTTTGGAAAATTGCTTGTCTGTTTGTCACCAAGATAACAAAACTTTTTGACTTAGAAGGGTTAAATTTGATATACATTTTTTAATACCAAGTTTGTATTTTTAAGTCAAGTTTTTAACAAAATCACTCAGAAGTGCCCTTGTTTGGCTATTCAAATATAATTTAACAGTATAAATAGAAAAAAAAAATTGAAATCAGCTTTCTCAAATGCCATGTAATCGCATGTGAAGATTATTATTTATAAGGCAATGTTTGTCTTATAAAAAATTATTGACCAATTTAAGCTGGTTGTGAAACTATCACATGACTATAAGAATACGCATGCGTATAATATACCAAGAAACAATTCCATGGCAGACATCCGTGCCATTTTTTAACATTTTACCAAATGTGACACCATCTTTACCATCTCATAATCCTATAAGTAGAAAATTGATGCCCCGAGTGCGATAGATTATCAATTTATTGCCTAAACATTTTGAATTTTAAAAACTTCAAACTAAAACATGTACTCACATGATAACAAGGTGAGAAAATAAAGTTTTTGTTTAACCATTCCCATTAGTTTTCCGTTTTTTTTTCTTTTTTAAAAAATCATCGAAATCAGTAATTAATTCAAAATTAGCTGAAACGTAGATGCATGCTTTATTTTACTAAAATGTCATTTTAAACTTTTTAAAATAATATAATAAATGTTTTTAAGTATTTCTTGCTACAAATGTTAAGTGTTAAGTGAGCCTGAGTTTTATTTTTTATGGTTGTAAAAATAATATTTACTATGATCACGAAGACATATCAACAATGATGACTCATGATTTATTGATTAGTTTGTAGATTTTGGTACAAGACTTTGGTTAGGCTATTCTGAATCAAATATATGGTTAACATAAAATTACATTAAAAGGCATAAGATTTCAAATAAACTTATTTCATTGTATTAAAATTAGGTTAAAACTAATATTTAATGTGATTTTGACTCAACTTAAAAGGGGTGTAATACCAAAGTAAAACTCAAGTCTCCAAAATTGATAAAATCTAAAAGCCCGAAAATAATGAAAGGTTCCAAATAAAATTCCTTACGATTGCCTTACTTATTAATTAAAAAGAGAGTAAATCATTGTGAGCATTTAACAACGTGTTGTTTTTCATGCTGTCACGAACAAGAGTACTTATTATATTATTATAAACTAATTTAAATTCTACTAATCGAAAAGCATTTTTTAAACTTTATAACAGCTAATTGGCAGTTAAGAACAAATAGATTCCTCTTATTTGAAGTCGATAAATGTTAAATCATTTTTAAAGTGCTATCTTTGCTTAAAAGTAAGTTGCCTTATATAAAACAGCAGTATTGGCCTTAAGTTGTTATAAATTGTTGACTTCAAATGGAATTTCATTAAGAGTTTCAAATGTATCATAATTTTTTAAGTAATTAAGAAGTAAAATGTTATGGGTATAGCAAAATCTCAAAGATCCTATGAAAACCGGGATTTTAACATCATCAAATATTTTTGGAAACACATTTTTACTTCTTTTTTATTCTTTTCTTGGCAATTGTGGTTGATTTAAAATGCTAGAAACTACCACATAGCTAAAAGTGTAATAGAAATCTGGAAAGATCGTTAAAAGTTTTTGTAATGCGAGTGAAAGTATTAAAGACGGGAATGTAAACGCTAATTCAGTTTGTTGTCGCTAAATACGGTGGTTAGTTTTTGATATTTCATTAATCAAAACATCTCAGAAAGCCACAGAGTCAAAAACAAACAGGTTAACTTTGGTAATCTAAGTGGTCGCTTAGATACTGAAAGAGATAATAAATCTCGCATGATCCAAATATTAATACTCATAACTTGATTATCGGAATCGTTTGTGATACGACTACAAATTTCTTCCCATGTGTATTATATACTTACTTATTTTGTGAAACAAGGTAAAATTTAAGAAAATTATGTTGTTTATTTGTTTGAATTATCACATAATCTCACAAAAAGGGAGTAATATCATCCCTGAAAGAACATATAGGCAATATGAAAGAGTGGGGGAATTTGGAACCCAAATAATGAGTCCCCCAATCAACTATGGAGGTAACTTAACTTCAATTATTTGAATAGAGGCAAATCAAACCTACATCATTGCTGCACTCACCAAGGGGATAAGAGATTGCTTAATAATACTGTATCAAGACTACTTTACATAATAAAGTTAATGGGACAGAAAAAATGTATAATAATATATATTTTGTATTTTTTTCCATCAATGCATTTATAGATTAAACAAAGGGAAGAATAATTTTTGACATCGTTTGAGCATCTTTCCACCCAAAAATATAGGCTTATCTATGTATCAAGTCAGCTATATGACCACAATTACAGAAGGCCTCTTGTATTTTCAGTTAATTATTCATTCAAAAATGCCCAAACATAAATTATATAGCGAAGCATTCTTTAATTTCTGTACATTTTCCAATGAACGAGAAAGTTTTAATCATAATTATTCTTTCATTCGTGTGTAATTTATTTGAAGTCCTCGAGACGACTTGTTTCTGAAATTGCCGTTCCTTTATGTTTTTCTAATTACTTCTGGAGAAATTACTTTTAGCACAGCAGACACCTTTTTATAAAAATATTCCAGCGGCGCAGATTAAAAAGAGAAGAGAGAGTTGATTATACTGGCTCATAGAAAGGGGATTTTAACACAATGTCACTTCAAAAGTAAAATGTTTTGTTTTTTACGGACTTTTGATAAATGCCGCTACTGTCTTGTATTGGATCGTAGATGAGAATAAAAAATGGCAATGTTGAATCTAAAGACAACATCTCATTTCAAGCATTTTAAATGCATGATTTTAGTATTTCAAATAAAATATTTTATGAATTTCGCTTGGTAAAAAAACTGAATTTTTAAAGGAAAATTCAATAATACGAAGTATGTTTCTGCTGAAGTATGATTGCTTTTATATAACTAACAACATTATAAATTAATTTTATTCAAGAAACAGAGTAAAGCACAGAATTTTACTCCACATATTTATTCATATTTTAAAAGTAAAATGAAAACTTAATTTATTTTAATGAGAGGAAAGTATTAGCTTCTGCAGTTTTTAAGAAAAGTTATTTAGTGAATAATTTAGAGAACTATATAGAATTTTCATGAATGATTTATGGAAACTTTACATAGTTTTTCATTATGTATGACAAATTTAAATATGATGGCATTAAAAAGTAATTTTAAATAGAATGATGTTTTATGTAAAATTAACTAGATTTTTTTAACTGTGCTTCCTCAAAAGAAAGTTTTTTTTTTTAACTTTCATTTTCAAAATTTTTTCTTCTTCTGCTCTTAAGAATCGCAACAACTATTATGAATCACATTTACTACAAACTTTCATTTAAAGAAAGAAATTAAAGATTGTATAATGTTGTTATTTTTTGTCATAAACTTGACTTTCAATTTTTCTGTGAAGAATTTCATCTTACTAGTAAAAAAAAGTGAAATGCATTAAAACAGATTTTTTTCACCATATAAAACTAATCTAATATTAAGTTGTCTTCATTTAAGAAAAAAATATTTTTTAATGCATTCTACTTCAGAATAATTATACTAAATTTTTATATATATTGATGAAATTTAAATTAGAAAAGAATGCCTGATACAGAAAAATTATTTTCAAATTTGTTCTATATAATTTCTTTGTTGTAGAATTCTCTTGTTTAAAGTAAAAATTTATTCTAAACTATTCTATAAGGAACCTATTCCTTGTTATATATGTTGCACAGCAATATCTCAGTATCTTTCTTTCGTGGACTTGGACAAACTACCCTCCATCTATATGGACCTGGTAACCACAAACCCTCGATTTAAACCCTCGATGTCCTCCGATTGACCATTGGCCTGATGCATTATAAAATAAACGGGTTTTTTAGACTACTGTTCTTTGCCATATATGCTGTTCAACATTATCTTTCTTTTGTGGTCGTAAATGAATTATTCATCTATGTGAACCTGGTACATATTTATACCATCTATGTCCGCCGATCGTATTAACCTGGTGCATTATAAAAAAGAACTTATTTTTCACATTATGGTTTATTTTCATATATGCTGTTCAACATTATCTTTCTTCCGTGTTCTTAAGTAAGCTATTCTCCGTTTATATGGATCTGGTACATATTTAGGCCATCTATGTCCACATATCAAATTAACCTGGTACATTATAAAAAAAAACATTTTTCGCACTATGGTTTATTTTCATATATGTTGTTCAACAATATCTTTTGTCCGTGTTCTTAAGTAAACTATTCTCCGTCCATGTGGACCTGGCAATATATAAACCATCGAAGTCCATCCATCACAATAGCCTGGTACATTATGAAACAGCCGGATTTTCCCACTATTGTTATTTGTTATATACGTTGTTCAACGATATCTATCTTCGCTGGTCTTAAGTAAATTACCTACTGTCGTATGGAATTGGTGTATATTTTAACCCTGGATATTCAGAGATAATACACTGAAGTGACAAAAGTCATGAGATGACTGTAAATATCGTGTCGGTCCCCTTTTTGCCCGACGAAGTGCAACAACTTGACGTGTCATGGAGTCCACAAGTCGTTGGAAGTCCTCTGCAGGATTATTGAGCTATGTTGTCTGTATAGACGTCCATAATTGTGAAAGTGTGGATGGTGCAGGAGTTTGGGCACGAACGGACCTTTCGATGATGTTCCATAAATGCCCGATGGGATTCATATCGGGCAATCTAGGTGGCCTGACCATGCGCTGGAATTGTCCGGAATGTTCTTCAAATCAATCGCGAACAGTTCTGGCCCGGTGACATGACGCATTGTCATCCATAAAAATCCCTTCGTTGTGTGGGTACGCGAAGTCCATGAATGGCTGCAAGTGATCTGCAAGCAGCTGAACATAACCATTTCCAGTCAATGATCGGTTCAGTTGCACCAGAGGACTGAGTCCATGCCATGTAAAAACAGCCCACACCATTATGCAGCCACCACCAGCTTGAACAGTGCCTTGCTGACAGTTTGGGAAATGGCTTCGCGGGGTCTGCGCCACACTCGAACTCTACCATCAGCTCGTAACAACTGAAATCGGGACTCACCTGACCACGCTACGGTTTTCCACTGGTCTAGGGACCAGTCGATATGCTCACGAGCCCAGGAGAGTCGCTGCAGGCGATGTCGTGTTGTCAGTAAAGGCACTCGAGTCGGTCTTCTGCTGTCATAGGCCAAGGAAGAAATATTTCGCCGCACAGTCGAATCGGACACGTCCCTCGTACGTCCCACATTGATTCCTGCAGTTATTTGACGAAGTGTTGTGTGTCTATTAACATTGACCATTCTACACAGACGTCGACGGTCTTGGTCGTTAAGTGCAGGTGGGCGCCCACTGAGCTGTCCATGATGGGATGGGATGCCTGAAATTTCATACTCTCGGCACACTCTTGATACTGTGGATCTCGGAATGTTGAATTCGCTAACGGTATCCGCAATAGAATGACCCATGCGTCTAGCTCCAACTAACATTCCACGTTCAAATTCTGTTAATTCTCGTCGTGTCGCCATAAATCACGAAAAACCTGTGCACATGAATAACTTGAACACAAATAAAAGCTCTGGAAAACGAACTGCGCATTTATACTTTTTCGCTGCGATACTACTGCCATCTGTATATTTGCATATTGCTATCCCATGACTTTTGTCACTTCAGTGTATTATGCTGGTGCTTTATAAAACAATGCGTTTTTCCAATGACGATTTTCTACCATCGACTTCTCATATTTGAGGCAGAAAATCAAAACTTCTCCACCTCTGAGGGTCTAATACGTATAAAAGCCATCAATGCCCTTTGACTTTCGTTATCTCATCAATTATAAAGGAACTGTAGTTTTCTGATAACCGTTGCTTTCAGTCAGTTTCATTGTCGAGAGAGAAACACGGAATTCCTTTTTTTTTGGTGCTGGCCGGGTACATAATGACACCACTTCTGTCCCCAAATCGTATTTACTAGATGCATTTTGAAACAATCAGTGTTCTCTGAATATGCATTTGGTATACTAATATGTATGACGGCTATGTATTTAAAACTTTTAAGCCTTTGAGTTCATAAATCAATAGTATGTAATAGTATCTCATCAATGGAAGCTTTATGAATTCCAAACACTTAGTGTAAATCAATAGAATGATATAATTTAAAACCACTGGTATTTATGAATCATGTTAATCTTGTGGAATAGTTTCAGAATTTCACTGAATAAAAATCTAGCTTCAGCGAAAATTGACCGTGCAGGCTTCAGCGTCGCAACTTATATAAAGCACCTTTCAGCTAGATTCCGGCCAGCAAGTTGAAGTGTTTTCCTTCATATCTGACCCTAATTCAGAGGGATGAGGTTAATGGACGATATTCCGAAATAGTCCTCGTTATATTCGAAGAGGTTTATTAATAGATCTAAAAATAAGATGCTTTTCTTGTTAAGGTATAAAGTGAAGGTTAATAAAGGAACAATCATTGGTCTTGGCCTCATTCTTAGATAACAGTTCAAAGTTGTGAGGTTCATAAAAAGCTTTCGTATAGATTCAAAACTGAGTGCTAGTTAAATTTTATTTTAAATTATAGAGCGCTAATTAGACTATTCATTAAACTAGCAAACGTTAATCAAGCCATTAAAGTGGATCTATCGGATAATTACTCTAAAAAGGTTTTAAAGCTAATTTCTGTTCCATTCTAATTTATATTTAGTAGGGAAAATGATTAAACTGCAGTACAGAATTATGTATAATACCACAGGGGGAGGGTACTGGGTCAGAAGTGATCGTTCTCTGTTCCAAGTATAAATTACAATCTGTGGATGAATGAATGAAATGCATGAAATTCTCCCCGTAAAAAGGATTTGTGACGTGTGTGAGCTATAAGTCAGACTTCTGATCTCGAGTGGGCAGGAGTCCATACCCTCAGAAGCTTCATCCCGGGGGGGCACCTTGTAATTGGGGATGAGATACTTCCAGTATGGTAGTTAAATCTCGCCAGCCAGGTGGGTACTCAAATAGGTGGGGGTAAGATGATGGAACGTACTTCCTTCGGAAGTGGTTGAACCGTGCCTGGTGATGGTCATTAGAACTCAGCCATTGCTCCCGCAAATTGCTGTTGCAGTTTTCCGATTATTCAGTTCCTATAGTTAATCCGTGAGCCTTCGTGGCGGGTTGGAGAGTCTGTTCTATGACTTACCCTCAGAACTACTGCACCACTGTATGTAAAGCGGAACACAAGAACAACAACAGACTTGTTCGGAAAAGTCATGAAAGTTAAATTTGGACGCAGATCTTTAATCCTATGACACATCTAATAACTTATGAGAGGTTTACACCTCAAATGACAAAAGTTACTAATTTCTGCGACTAAAATTCTTCGAATTATGAAAATTTCAGCACCACCATTTTATAAAAACTCGAGATTTTAGAGAAATTTACTGCCAGTCTTAAACAAGAAATGCCAATTATCAGCCTGAGATATTTTACTTAATATTTTATTTCTCAAATTTTACTTGGTTTTATTCTTAGCACATAATTATTATGCAAAATCATATTTCAAGGAACACAATTTATATTCTTAACTATAAAGGGAAAATATTCTATTTAATTAATTTGACCGAAGAATGTGAACTATCTCTAAAACAGACCATTCATGACAAGTTTTTTAACGTTCGTTAGGGCTGCAGTGGCCTTGTGGTAAGTATCTCTGTTTTGGAGATGAAGTTAATTAGGTTCGAGATCCGATTCCGACGAAGAACCGGCGTGCAAGCGGGTCTGGTGCAAGTTAAATCCATCGGGGCTAAACGTCCTCCCGTTGTTAAGGTGTGTAAATTTAAATAGGGAGTGCCTCATTTTCGAAATATAGATAATATATATGCTTTGCTTTGAAAACTAATGTTCATGTAATACGAAAAAAAGTTATCTTCTGAAAAGGATTTGGGCCGCGGTGGGCTGATAGTAAGGTCTCGGCTCTTGATCAGCTGGGTTTCAAGTTCAAGACCCAATGCCACTCTAGAACCGTTGTGTACGGGAGTCTGTTCACATTGAATCAGTCAGGGCCAAACGTCCTCCTACTGGTGTAGTGTGGAGAAGAAGTACCAGTTCTGGTGTCGTTCTCGTCATCTGATCACGTTTAAAAGCTGGGAGCTCCATCCCAAAATAACCCTAGAGATGCTTTAAAATGAGACGCTAAAATAGCTTAACTAAAATAATTTTAATGTATTTAAAATCAGCATGTTCCAACAAAAGTAATTAAGACATTTAATAGTTGGAAACATCGCTGATAAAAGCAAGTTTTTACTTGACCTTGCCCCTTGAGGCTTTTTCTTTCTTTCTGATGAAAGAAAACGTATTAACCATCCATCAAATTGAAACACGAGCTTTCTTTCATAAATTAGCCGCGAAATTAGCTCCCAGAATGAAATAAAGAGATTCCCTGCCAACCCTAATGGAATTGTTCTGCTTCATGGCGAAAGACGGCTCTTTTTAAGACCTTCGAGACATTCTATTCAGGTGGGTGTAACGACAAAAAAGCGGGGAAGAATGCCCAGACATTCCCTTTTATAGAGGTAAGATCCCTCGTCCGCATTCTTCGATGCGCTCGCTTCTAAAATAAGAGTTCTTTTTTCTTCTAATTTTCTTTCTTCTTATTCTCGTTTCAAGGTTTTGAGGAGAATAGACACACTTTTAGAAAAGCCACGTATGATTCAATTGACTTCTAGGCTGGCATTTGATACGTTCGTTTTGTGGAGCAAGATTTTTATCAAAAAGGGTGATAAGACGATAAGACTGCGGAGAAAATTTTGAGGCTCATTTGGAAAAGGATACGATTGTGGAACTAAAACCGTTTTCATTTTGCTATTATATTCGTGATAAATTTGAAACAATTGAAAAAACAGGAGAATAATTCTTTCCACGGATATTTCAAAACTCATGTTGTTTTTATATTCGTAATGAATGAGAACAAAATAAAAAATAATGTATTTATAAACGTAAAATTTGATATTCGAATACATTTTTTAAAAAGAAAATAATCTTATTTATTGAGAATTTTTCCTGATTTAGTGGTCTTTGGTATAATGTCGCCGCCTTACTGAGTGAATAGTAAATAAAAATCGAAAATTTATATGTTAAACTTCAAATTATCATGTGATAACGATAATTTTTTAAAGTTACGGGCATAAATCCGACAGAAAAATATTATATTCTCACATGACTCATATTTCGCAATTAAAATATCATCATCATCGCAATATTTAGTAAAACGATGATTTTTGAACAAATCAAAATCCATCGAGGACTAATTTTTTTTCTTCTCGAGGCCAGCATTTTTTTCGGGGAAAACCAGTTTGAACTGGTTTTAAACAATCACGAGACTATCGGATTATACCTGCATGGATATTTAGAAAACGATGTTTTATTTTCCTTTCATCTCAAAATCGTTTGAGTTACAAAGCCCTTTTCACTATGAATTGTCAAATTTACAGCCTGTGATATTCTGAGTGGATTTTTATATCTGTATTTACACCAATTTCATCATGAGATATAATAATATTTTAGATAAAATATCATAAATATGTAGATTCACAATTTTGTGAACAGGAAAAAAAAATTTTCAGTTAATAAAACATTGGAATATCTGACAAGCAAATGTTTGATGAAACAAATACAAAGCCTTATTTCCAATTGATGTGTTTGGATTTTTGAATTTATAATTATAAAGTTAACTTGCATTTAAGAAATTCTGGAACTTTTAAAATACTTTTCCAAATGGGATGGAGTAATACCGTTGCCACAAGACGAGGTCAGAGTATCATGTAATCCACAAAGAAAAGAAAATTCATCCTGTTCAAATGAATACAGTAAATGTACTGTAGCGTCTGATAGCAGACATTCAAAACTTTCTAAAGACCAAATCGTTGGTGCTGCTTTACGATAAGAAGCTTGTCACAGATAGTTTTTTATGTTCAAGTTACTTGACAAAACATCTTATTCAAGACTTCCACAAAGAGTTAATTTCTATTAATGAAGAATTCCTTCATAGAATGAAGAATTTTATTTAAAGTGGAAATATTCTCAAGTTACAAGAAAGTGCAGCAGGTAATCACTGAAGGATATGCAGAAAACAATCTGCAATCTTTATTTATAGCTATCTATGGATGATGGTATAAATACGTAATTGATCTTGAAATTATCATTTTTGAATAATAGAAATCAGCAAGTAAAAAATACTCAAGTTTTCGTTGTAAAATACACTCTTGAACATTTTTGATTTAATGATATGAAATGATGCGATGAAAACTTTTTTCAAATGCTTTAAATTCTATTTAAAAATAAACCTATTCCAATTCTCACTTTTATGAACAATACATTTAATAGAATAAATTATTATTCTAATCTGAAGGATCCTACAGTCTAGCAAAATATACCCTAAAATCTTCTGTTGGAGGTAAAGTATAGGTTATGTATGTTCAAACATGGAATCCGCCATGATATTTAAAATAGATAAATCTAAGAATATTTTTTTGCTCGAAGATTTTGATAGCAGCCATTTTATTAAAAGTATTTGTAAATTTTTAATTGAATAAGGATTATTAAAAAATAAAAAATTCCCGGCCATGCTCGAACCCTGACTTTTCACATACAAAATGGTTACCTAGACAACCACGCCATTGAGATCGTCCGCAGTGGAGTCATATTATCAGTATACAAGTTTTATCAAACGTTTGAGGACCATTTCTTTGAGACTGACTGGCCATTGCGTTTTTATATTTTAGTATAATAAAGAATCCCAGCATAATATTAGCGAACAATTATTACGGAAAATCAATCTGAAGGGGAAATGTAGCTGTTTTAATGAACTACGAATGTGATGTCAATTCATTGCTCTCATGAGAATAATTCATAAATTCTAGAAATTGGAAGGTATGAATTAGAGATTTATTCTCCAAACAATTGAAAATAAATTTGTCACCTACCTAAAATTGTAATTAAGAAATCTTAGAACAAATTTCATTTATTTAATTAAATGTGCTTTTGAGATTCCCGCTCTTAAATGTTTGCATAAATACTGAACGACAGACGGTCAGCCATTGGATGGCTTTTTTTCAAAATTTGATATTGATTTAGATTTTAAATGCTAAGCATGCGTAATAAAATTTCATTTAACCAGCTCTTTACGCTTCATAAAGATGGAATTTCATAGAAGATTGTACTCATTTGCTGGGGCACACAAAGTTTCTCTAAGTGGATTTCGTTGAAAATTTGATGGTGATCTACAGATTTGATAAGTCCGTACACCAAAATTCATCCACTTAGTTGAAAATATTTTTGAGCTATCGGATTTACAAATAGACATAACTTCAAAAATGTGATTTTAAGACTGCGATTTTTGATATGTATAAATTAGGACAAAATCGGTAATTCATATTTTTAAAGATTACAATATTTTCTTTTTGTATACTTGTTATACAAGAAAATAAAAATTGATAAATCATTTCTGATGATATTAAGTATCAACATTATAAAATCCATGCTTATTACTTGCTAATTCCATTTATGATTTTTAAATTATAAATAGCTTTCGTTTTCTAATATATTAAATTTTTATTATCATGTGAGAACATGATGTTGTTGTGGTTTGAGGTTTTTAAAGCATCAAAAGGCGTGGAACCAATTTGTTGATAAATCAACAATTTGGTGATTTATCACTCTTGAAGAATCAATTTTTTGTTGTAGGGTTGTTAGAAAAAAATACAGAAGGTTGTCACATTTGGCGATTTATCTCCAACTAAAGTTACGACTTGATTTCTGAATGATTTATTCTCTGAATCATTACGAATTGTTTTAATTAATTTAAATCATTTACCAACTAAACAATCACAAGACTTACAAATGCTTCGATATTTAAAACAAAGTTTTTTCATTTCCTAATCGGTCGAGGTTCAAAACTTTGTTTGCAATCTAGAAAAAGTGAAAATAATAATAAAAGTTTAAAAAATTATATATATATATATATATATATATATATATATATATATATTCAATTTCCTTCCATTTGAAAATAAGTAAGTTAAAATCTATGTTTTAACTCTCTATAAACAGATTATATCATGATAATTTTTTTTGCAAAAGTAAGTTTAAAGTTTGAAATAAATAACAGAAATTAGAATCTATTATCTGACTGACAGAAAATAAAAAAAGGTAACTAAAATATTTGTTTGTGACATCCAGAATTATATTAACGTCTATATATTTTGTTATTATTAGACTGATTCAAATGGACTATTTAAATAAATCGTTTTTGAGCTTGATTGCAGTAGTCTAAAAGAAAAACAATGAACGCGTTCCAGGTAAAAATTCTTCGAATTTTTTATTCCTTTCTTGATGCATGTAGGCGTCATTTTCTAGACAGAAAGAGAATAGATGTTTAATATTCTGTTAGCTTCAGTCTAGTTTGCTTTTGCGAGAATTTGCACTCGATGACAAATCATCGACACGCGATGTAATACTTTTTTTTCTTCAATCATACCATTCTGTAGTCTTCGTTACAGAGACATTGAGACATCAGAATATTTCTGAATTTCTACTATTTACGAGTATTAATTTCTTAATACAAATAATTTAAAACATGGCCATTCATATCGTAATTGTTTCAAGATGGTTTGTAGTTGACAATTATTGATTTCAATCTTGGATACGTGTGTGTAATAACCTTATAGCTTAATTTCGGCCTACAATTGAAGAATGTATTTATTTTTCTAAATTATAATTTGTTTTGATTAGCATATAGGATTTTATTAGGGGAGTGAAACATTAATTCCTTTTATAGAACATGTTTATTGTTGACATGGAGCTGTGATGGAGGTTTTTCTTTTTTGAAAGTTTCTTATTATTTCTTTTTAAATCGATTTAATTTGAAATATTAATTCATATCGATATATTTATATAAGTTACATTATGGATCTACATTACGACATTTTTGAGATTTATTAGTTTGGAGTATAAAAATTTATACATACAAACACATATGAGATATTTTCTTTCATAAAGGTAAATTAATATGTTTATTTGGGAAACAGATTTTTTATTCTTTTCTTCTTAAGGGAAAAATTCACTTATGGATTTATTAAAAATTATTGAACTATAAATATTTTCCTATGAACTTACGGAATACATTGAAATATTCTGAATAAACTAGTTTCATAAAATAAAATTTCATATTTAAATATGCATTTTTTATTACGTTATTTAAGAATTTTCAAAGCATGACAGGAAAATAAACGAAGTCGTCACATTCATTTTTTTAAGATTATCTGCTAGAAACTATAAACATTGAATTTCTAGACGCAAATATTAATGAAATTTGTTAAAGCGATTATTTTAAAAAAAATGATGCCTATAGCTGTTTTATTTGTACCATATTTTACGTATAATAAGTTTTATAAAAATAAAAGTTTTAAATTTTGATTTTTTAAACATTTTGCAAGAATATAATTAAAACTTTTAAAATCATGGAAATAAAATTGTTAGTAATTTTCATCATGCTGAGAATTTATATTAATCAATAACTGGAGACGGGAGTCAAAATGACTTCGTGTTGTTCATTATCTCTGATTATCAAGTAGTAATTTGTTTTTCAATGCAATCATCTTCTCTGTACCTTCGAGTTGTTCTTTCAGTGGTATGTTGACAAATGTCTAAGCAGAAGCACTGCATATAACCGTGTTATTCTTTTTCAAAATTCATAGAACCATTAACCACACGTCTCTGATATTGCTTTTAATTTTATTTATGCAGAAAGAATTTAAAATAGTCTTACAAATTATTTAAAATAATATATTCTTCATTTCAGTTTGTTAAAGTCTAACAGTTATTAGCATTACATTAATATCCAAACGAAGTAAATACTCTCTAAAAGATTGCTTTTTTTTATAACATCTTCCAATATTTTATAATATAACAATTAACGCCTTTAATATTAATATTTTAAACATTTTTAGTACTTGCAGGATTTTTAGAAATATTTTTTTTTTCAAAATAAATTCGAATACTGCTCACAATGGTCAGTAAAGATAATAACAATGGAGTGAAGTTTTCATGTTAATAAGAAAATTATTTATTTTAAGAATTGTTATTTATTTTTGCTTTATTAAAAAATATTAATTTGAGAAAATTAACAACTTACGAGTTTTAATTTTATTTGTGAGAAAATTATTAAAAAATTATTCTTACAAATTATGTTAAAATATTGTATTCTTTATTTTTGTTAGTCAAATTCTAACGGTTTTTAGAATTAGTGTAATATGTAATAGAAGTAAATATTCGCTAAAATATACCTTGGTTATTTATAACATCTTCCAACTTATACTTTAACATTTAACGTTTTTAATAATAATATTTTAAACATTTTTTAGTAATTACAGGATTTCTAGAATGTATTGAATTTCCGAAATAAATTTCAAAAGTTTGATATTCTTCTAAAATTAATTTAATTTAAATCGTATAAATTTTTATATAAATTCTTGTTGTTTTTTTCCTCCGAAATCGAAAAACCCTTGATCATGAATAATGTACAGATATATCTCCTGAAATTCTACTTTGTCATAATAAATTTTATAGTTATAGTCATTGGATACAGGAAACAAACTTATGTATTCGAGTCCTTAAAGTAAATATTCATGAAATCTGTGAAAGGTTTCTTGAAACACGATGTATCGAAAAAACAAGAACAGAACCTCACTTTTTTTTTCATTTTTGAAAAATGAGCTCTATTATCTCGGGTGGAAAATGAGTTCTATTCAAAATCTGGGTACTTACTCATTCTTGTATTCTGACATAATCTTTAAAATACTATCGGTAAAGGTATTAGAGGCGTGACGTTTAAGTTTGGTAAGAGGTGATGATTGTGAAATCGTAACAATCCTAGATCAAATTTTTGATGAAAAATAAATTTCTATAATAATTTATTTATAATCCTTAAAAAATTATATTTTATTAAAATCATGTCGTAAATTCATCATGGGATGTGCTTTGTCTTCTAATTTCATATATTTTTACATTATATGTGATATTATGTGCCTAACTTTGCAATATATTAGAATCAAACATATAGTTTGCACCTCTTTCTTTAAGTTTAAAACTTTACAAAATAATGAATTACCACATTCGCCCCGCCTCCACTTTCTTATTGTGTTGGCACAATATAAGCAGACACATAGATAGTATAGACACATAGTTGATAGTAATCAGACACATTCATTAGAACACTTTTTTTCCTCAAAGGCCATCATAATATTCTCTCATTAAGCTCACTGTATTTTTTTCATTCATCATGTTCTGATGCACACAATGGATGAATTTAAATAAATGGAATGCGTCCAAAATAAAGATTTCAGACGTCATTGCATTTGTGTATATTTTTTTGGAAACTATAGTGTTGGCAGACAGACTGGCATTGTTCCAAAAAAAACGTTTACGGTCACAAAGGGAATCATAAAGAACTATTTTGTTGGAAGAGTCGAAGAAATCTAAAATGACTAGACGTTACGCCAGCGTAAGTGGGAACTAATTTTGAATCACCAGCCATAGTACAGCTCTTCCCGTAGGAGGTCGGATTTATTAGCGATAGGGAGAAGCTAAACCGTAACCCTTTTTGTACTCGCCATGATAGCGAGAATCAAACGCCTTTCCTGAAGTTTCTTATCTTCATTTCTAAGATGCCTGTTTCACCAGAATAAAAAGGAGAAGATTTATCTAAATTGAGTTTTTAATTGTTCTAATTGTTTATAAGATAGTAAAAATTACCATTTAAAAACTCATCTCTTTTATCCAAAAATTAAAAAAAAATGTATACCAAATAATAATAAGATACGTTTTATTTCCAAAATTTCTTTTTTAAATAATACAGAAAGTATCGTAGTGTCTTTGTCAGCTTTAAGGTATTCGACTAATCTTGGAGACAAATTTAATATAAAATGATTTATAAACATTTTTACTGTATAAAATAGCTAAAACAAACTTGATAGGTCACTATTAGGAGAAAAAATGCATTAATTGCCTTCAATTTTTGAAAAAACGCAGCTTATTTAATGAAAATTTAAAAACGATGCTCAATGTTAGGAAGACCAGAGTAAATTTTAAAAAATAATGAAAATATTTAATTTTTATTTCATCTGTATATAGCTCAAACTGCATAAAATGTGACATAGTACAAAACAGGAATTATTTTAATAAATTAATTTTTTATGATCTTTTGAAATTGCCGTTCATACTTTTTTTGTCAAAATTTGTTTATGCTTCGAATTTAAAGGTGCCTGTAAAACACGTCTAATGAAGATATCTTAAATCCAATATTTCCCACACTCTCAGATTTTGGAAAAATGCACATCAACATTCGAGAAATGTTATTGAATTCATTTTGAGATATAGTATTTTCTGTGAATAAACAAATTGAATATTATTTCTTCAGAAAGTAAATTTAGATATTCTAATTTTAAAAGTTTCATCCAAATGCGTTGGAGACAAATGTAGTTTTCATGCTTTTTTTACCGAAATGCCAAAAATAAACCAACTCAGTTCAGTAGGTAGAGAGGAGTTGATATAAAATAAAATATTATTTTGTGGTAAATATAAAATAACTCATTTGATTAAAATCACCACTCTTTCAGATTCTATTTTTATTTGTTGTCTATTACTGAAATTACTATAACTATTGATCTATCTTGCACATATTTTTAAAAAATGGATTTTAGAATCTATTTTTCTTGCCCTATCTATTCTTCATTTTTCTTGTCCTCCCCAAAGGCCGAAATCTTTCTGCAAAAACCATCTATACAACCCAGTCAGAATACCTTAACTCTTGCCAAATTATGAGTTGAATTATATTTATGGTTTCTCTTAATGTATCAAAAGCTTCCCTTGTACCCTTTCATCCAATTGCACCTTGTCGGAATTTTATTACTCCCACAGATCCTCTGTACAAGAGAATGGAAGCATTCCCCCCCCCCTGCCCACGGCCTCATTCAATTTGAAGAAAAGCCTTTTCCACGGTCTCGGAATGAGAGCTGCGAAATCGATGAAATCGAAACCTTCCCTCTTCTGATTTATTGAGTTGAGTTGCCCATTTCTTTTCCTACCAGCCATCAAAAAACCTTCGATTTTATTTGGCCCTGAATCGTTTTCCATCGAAACTGCTTTTCGAACTGATAAAATGTTCTTCCTCTTGCTGCCTCCAAACTCTTTGGGGCCACTTTTTTCTTTAATCATTTCTGTCGGAGTTATACGCTTAAAGTCGAATCTGTCAGTTTGCAAAAAGTCGATAAATGGCATTTTTATTCCTCGGTTATTTTAACGCGGATACGTTTTACGATGGTTACAGGATAAAAATCCTCAGGAAAATTGCGTTCCATAACCATAAAATATTAAAGAAATTTCGGTTTTGAAGCATATTTTTTAAGATGATTATTTTTGCACACATTCTTACAATTTTGTAATGTTGCTTCCTGATATGGTTAGTTTAACCTCTGAAAAGACCATTTTATGAACAGCTCTGTTGGATGCTGATCGGATACCAAATCAGTGATCTCAGAGGTTGACGACACACTTGACAATTATTTGATAAATTGGTGATAAATTTGGTGAAGTTGGCGATAAATTTGATAATTTCGGTGATGGATCTATTAAGAACCGAGATATCTAGTTTTCCACAGCCTTCTCTGTCCAGCTCTAGGTACTATAAAAAACATGTATTCTAAGCTGAAAACAGTTGCGCAGACAGTCGCCGAAAGCTTTAGAGTATTTATTATTGTATTAAGTATATCACAAGTAATATAAAAAGAAATAAATCAATTCCTACTTTGGTCAACAAAGAATTTTTTTTATTTTAGCTAATTTTTATTAAAATATTATAATTAATATAAATAATCTATCAAAAATTATGTCTGGCTAAAAAAATCAAGTCCGTATCCATTGAAAATAAATCAAAAGACAATGTGCATGCTTGAATTTTCAATGCTAATTGAGCAATACAAATGCATGAATTTTCAACGCAAGTTGCGGTAACGCAATACAGATTACAAATTTTTAGTTTCTTCTGTTCTGTTTTATTTTAATTCAAATGTAATTTAAAATGAATCCAAAAAATCTATGAATTAATAATTTTTTTCCATTAATGCATCAACACCTAACCTCATTAGCGTTAGGAAAAAAACGGAAATATTACTTATTCGGCGGTGGGGAAATGAAGATTTTCGGCGAGAAAGTTAGTTTTTAGTAATTAATAAAAAAATTACTAATATTTAAAAAATCTGTATTTACATCGCCTACCATCCACTACTAGTTAAAAAAATGTATTTTAACTGGAATGGATGAATAAAAAGTATTTTATTAACGATTGAAAATTTGAACTAGATATATAAAAAGATTTTAAATAATAGTAGGAATTAAGTTTAATAATTTCAAATAGCCTTTTTATTAATGCTTTAAAACGTAGAATTTTTTTCATTAGTTAGTTTTGAATAATTGAAGGCAAGGAATAATTGAAGCTCGAAAACGCGTATACAATGATTAAAGTATAAATAGCAATATTCATCAACATCTTTTAATTGAATGTATATTTTTCACCTGCTTTGACCAGAAATTGTATAGTTATTATATAATGCTTCTTTGAACGCGGATGCTTTTTTAACTTGATATTTGCGATCTCTCT
>JAOUZG010039747.1:278138-294997 GCA_026289955.1 Argiope argentata
CAATTACCAATTTTTTTCTTAGATAAAATTTAGGCACTTCAGAGAAATCTCTTTTAATTTTGTATTGATCTTTTAGTCGGAATTATCTATTTCGAAAATTTTTCTTTTTTCTGAATCTTCTGAGTTTCTGGATTGCAATTTTAACTATATCTAACATATAATCAAGATATTTAACGGAAATATCAAAAATATTCTTATTTTGTTTCCTTCCATTATTTTTTTATCAAAAAATAATTGGAAAAGTATAAAAAATAACAAAGAAATCAAACCAAAATGAATATTTATGCAGGGAGTCTCAGTAAGATCGGATAAACTCTGCACAGCTAGATTCGTTGTTTGGAATAGAATACATAAAAAAATCCCCAGAGAACTGCACCTATATGACTCATAGTTTTCCAAAAAAATGCAAGGGAAAATGTATGACGTGGCCGCCATGATCTCCAGATCTGACCCTTTTAGATTTCTTCCGATGGGGCCATATTAATGAATTGGTTTATTGAGACACAGTTACTTCAGCCAACTAGTGGCCAAGAGTCCGTCTTAGCTACACACTCATAAGAGTCGCTTGCAAAGTCCCATTTTACATAAGAGCATGTTCGTACTTCTCATAGATAGAACACAGAAGAAAAACCATGCCCTGACCGGGACTCAAATCCGGGACATCCAAATCACAAGGAAGACATGCTGCCTCTGTGCCAGGATGCTGGCCTGTCAAAAGTCAAAGCCATAATTCACATATTCAAATTTACTAGTTGAGTGTTTGATTGCAATAGTTGATAGCGATTCTAATCATTTTGAATAATCTACAGTATGTGTACATACAATCGTCGTTCAGGCTCTTTACAGCAACCAATTCAAGTAAAAAGCCCTTTTCATTTGATTATTCATTCAGTTATCTATTTTCATTCGATTATATCTGATCCGCTTACTAATAGCCCTTCTTATTCGATAATTATTTATAAATCATCCATTTTTATAAATATCTCAATACATAGTAACACTTTCCTTTTTCCAAAGTTGTTACAAAGAAGCCAATTAATGGATCATCCTCATTAATCCTCATAATCCTCCTTTTCGTAATTCTAAAGATTAAAACCTTAATAAGTCTATTTAATTGAGCGAAGATAAAGTTAAGGAAGAAATGTGAGCAAGAAACGTAAGCGAAAACTTTGTGTCATGCGTTCCGAAGCGAGAAATTCAACGGATTAAGATGAGTTTTTCTCATTTTATGACTCTTCCTTTGAAGACCAAATTTCCCAAGGGTCCCACAAACGACTCCTCAGGTGGACTTTTCCTTCGAGTACTTCCAGAAAGAAAAGGAAAAGGTCGCCGAGCGCAGTCCAAAAACGGTATTGTTCGTTTAGACAGAAATGCCTACTTGATTTTTAATTAAAACGTAGAGAAACAAAGAAGCTAGATCTGAGGGATCTCGGATATTGAGAAGATAATCATTCTCAAGTTGATCGATTGATTGATTTCAAGAATAATTTATTTTCAAATAATAAATGATAATAAAAATAAAATAATCAGTGGCCATTACAGTAATTATTTTCTAGTTCAGAGTTAAACCGGAAGTTTGGTTCAGTTAAATTAATGTCCCGTTTAAAAGCAACACTATGACTAATTTGGGAGGGACTTTAAATTTTGAACGGCAGTCAGATTATTACGACGACACCTGAGTTGACACCTTCTCTCCTAAATTCCACACCACATCAGTGAGAGGTCATTTGACAACGATGGATTTAGCGTGCACTAAACCTACTTCTACGGCGGTTCTTCGCCGGAATCGGGTTCAGAACTTGAAACCCTTCAACTCAAAAAACAAGAATTTATTACCAGACCACAGGGACTTTTAAAAAAAGTTTTTCAAAAAATTAAAAATTAATTTATAAAAAAGAATTTTTTTTATATAATTAGAGACCTAATATTTTAATTTTATGATCACTCTACTTGGAAGTTTAATTAGCTCTAATTTTAGATAGAACTCTTTATTATGTCCATAATCAAAGGATGTGGGTGACATTGGAAACGTATCCTATGCTCTAAATTTCACACAGGTGCCTAGGTGGTCATGTGGTAGGGTCTAGGCTCATTATTCCTTATTTTCAGGTTTTAGACCCGAATTCCATTCAAGAATTATCTTGTAAGGAAGTACGTTACACGTTAAACCCACCGAGGCCAAACGTCCTCAGGCTAAGGTGGTGTAGACTCAGGAAAGAAGTGTGTCAGTTCTAGTGTCGTCCTCGTCATCTGGCCGCGGTTCAAAATTATGATATCCGTCCCAAAATAGCCCGAATGTTGCTTTACAACAGCACGTTAATATAACCGAAACTAAATTAAATATCACACCACGGAATGAGGATTGATTCTAACCAGCCCCTACGATTTGTGGTGCAATTGATTGAGGGACTGTTTCATTCAGAGACTGAGTGATCTATTTCTGAAATAATAAAACCACATTTAAAATTTTGCCTGTTAAGTAATACCTTTTCCCAAGCGTAACTTTAAAAGCAGTTATCTGTTTGATTTGATTATTCGCCTGATAATTGAGCTTAATATACACGAATAATATTTAAGAATATAGAATGAAATTGACCGTCATAAGTTTGAAATGTTTCTTGATGATTGGATTTAGGCAGATGTATGCTTTGTTCAAGGAAATGGTTACTGACACATTTGGTGGGTTACATTCTTTCAGTCCAGTAATTCATTTTTAGGCCTCATTCCGTGCGTCTTCGGGTGGTTTGGAGAGTCTAATAAATAGTCTAAAGACCTTTACCTTTGATAAATAGTATAAAGTATTTATCTGAGTATTTTCATAAAGTTAAAATTATGAATAATTTTGAAGAAAACTTTCGAAAATTATAAATACTTTTCTAAAAGAAATTTTTATCAAAATGAAGTTTTCAATTGCTATTAATAATAAAAACTGGAGAATGCAGGTTCTAGAAATATAACTTTCATCGTATATTAATAATAATTATAAACATTCTTTTCTCCAATCTCAGATTAGTTATATCATTATATGAGTTCATTTTGTTGCACATCCATATTTATTATTTTTAGACTAGTGATCCAAAATTGTTGACTTAGAACTATAAGCGATAAAAGAGGTCCAAAAATCTTCCTCATTTTCTTATTTTGGGTACCCCGTGGTATTAAGTTTCAATTTCAAGACAAAATCACTGAATAACAACTTTTAATTTAATTTATTTCTATCAACGTCAAGATCCTTTATCATAAATAATTGAATGTCAACTTCTGTTTGAATTTAACAACGATAAAGTCATTGTCCAAAAATCATTAAACGCTGTCTTATAATTGAATTTAACGGCATTAAATTTTTTCATCAAAAATTATTGAATAGCAAATTTAAATTAGATTTATTTAATGTACCATTTCTTGTCAGTTAATTTACATAATTATTTTCACATTTTGCAAATACCAAAAATTTAAAATTGTTATCAAATAAAATTAGAATTGCGATGTTATTTCATATCCTACTATTAGTATCTATTACACTTCCCCTACATATATTTATATATGTTGTTCAAAATTTCAATCGTTAATGAAATACTTTTTATTCGTCCACTCCAGTTGAAATACATTTTTCTAAACTTGAACTGGATGACTCTCGATGTCAATACGGTTTTTTAAACATTAATTCATTCATTAAATTTAATTCATTTTTAACACTTTAAATAGAGATTTAGCAATTTGTAATGAAAACTGAAATCCACAGGCAGTGGCTCAATCATGAAAATGCGAGGATTTCGGTTTTTTTCACGTGAAGGTGAAGAATGCGAGTTCAATTCTTGTGAAAATCTTTTTTTTTTTTTTTGCTTTACGTATACGTTTATCCAAATGAAATACCAATGCAAAGTGTTGTAAGATTTGTTTGCCTTTTCAGATTATTATTACTGTGTTAGTCGACAATCTTTAAAGCTGAAGAATTGCTTGAAAATTATCCCTTAAATCTCTCAAAGTAAACTTTCGGAGCTTTTTGTTTAGATACTTTATATAAATCCGTACTTAACCCCATGTCGATAAGCCCTACTTAAATGTAATCATTTTCTCTATAAATAGAAAAAATTATCATTGTTTGATTGCAGTTTTAGAAAAATTCACTCGATGTGATTTAGCTCGAAGATTAATTTTGCTATAGAAAGTAAACGAATTGTTTTCCCATTAATTACTTTTGTGAAGGGTGAATTTTTGTTTATTATAATTATCCATCAAAATTAGAACTGTTTGGATATTAGCTTATTTAAATTAGCAGCTATTTTTTTCTCTTTTGTGAATAATAGTTGTAAGTAGCCTTTGAAAATATTTAGGAAACTTAAAGATAATTATTTGAGATGTTTACTTATTTAATGAAGAAAGGAAAAGTATATAATAAAAAGTGAAAAAGATTTGGAGAAGAAATTTTGATTTTCAAATAATCTAGACTTCCACAATAAAAACACATAATATAATATAATGAAAAAAAGAGAATGGGTTTTTTTTGAAGATTTTTGTTGACCAGTTGAAGAGAAAATCTATAAACATAAAATATTAACGATTGGGGAGAAGAAATCACTCTTATTACTTATTGTCAAATGGCAACAATCTAGTGTAAACAAAACATTGTACGAATTTTACAGGAGGCTATATCCTTCGTTTCCAGATTGGGCATCTTGAACATGATTGGCTGTTCTGGTCATGTGATTCACTGCCGTATTGCTTCTATGTTTTCAAAATATTTAAATCGTTTGTAGTTTCTAGTTATTACATCTATATTAAAAATTAATTCACAAAAAATTTACAATTGTAAATGATTGAAAGATAATAGTTTTTATATACACACTTTAGTTGCATTTACAAAAAACCAAAAATATTGCATTTATGCATTAATAAAATATAAAAATGAACACATGATAATAACACATTTTTAAATAACGATTTACATTCCCATTTCTGTTGTGCTTAAAAATAATCCAAAACACGTTCAAAATATTTCAAAAAGACGATTGAAAACGACGTTGTAAAGAGAAAAAGTTTGTGAATCACATGGGCTGAACAGCCAATCATATTCAAGATGCTCAGCCTGGAATCGAAGATTATAGAGACCCCTCGAATTTTAGACTATTTTTTTAACATTTTCATAGCTGAAGTTAATTATCCATACCTTTATAGCCACAGTTTTAAATAAGTAAAAAAATAAGTATCCTCTTCTTTTCATTCCAATTCAGCGCTTCGCTTAGCTAAACAATTTAGCTGCAAAAGATTATTAGAAACCTTCTGCGGGGAGTTCACCATTTTATAAAGAATTTATTCAGTAAAACAAAAGACGTTGTAAAAGACATTCGGAAGTAAATTTCAAACAGAGAGTTTAAGGTATCCAATTTAAATCAGAAGGATGATAAAGGACATTTATATATTTATAGGATGTTTTTTTTAATTATTATAAAGAATTATTTATAATTAATTATTATTAGGAAAATTATTTTGATATATATCAAGCTTTTGAAGGAAAAGCCTATTTCATCATTTAATTGCAAAAAATGGGATTACATTTGAGAAAAGGTATTGTTACAGTTTTTCTTTATTTTTTATATTACATGTGTAATCGATATTAAAATGTCATTAAATATAATAGTTTAGTTTATTTATATTGACGTCCCCGCTGTAAATCAATACTAGGGCCATTTTAGGATGGGCCTCTTAATTTTGAACAGCGGTCATATGACGTGGACAACACCTGAGTCGGCATCTCCCCCCTTATTCGCACCACACTATCAGGAGGAAGTTTGGTCCTCACGGATTTAACATGCAATAGCATGATTTAAAATGTTATGATGAAATTCTAACTCATTTATAAAAACATTCAGCCATGCGTTTTTGCCAGTCTCTAACTCAGAAGAAAGAGTTTTATTTCTGCTTTTATTTCTTGGTATATATATATACTTTTTTTAGATTTTCAATAAACGGCTTCTACTGAATTTATTGGAAAAAAGGAAGGTAACATTTTTTTAAAGAATGCATTCCATATTAATGATGTAACAACCTAAAAAATCAATTAATATTTTAAAGGCTTTAATCTCTTAAAACGTCGAATTGGATTGAAATTTTGAGTTTTGTACTGAAATATATTTACCAGATTACATTTTTTAGTTAACCTTTTATTTCCGAATTCTCATAGGCACATGTATAGTGAAAAATGAAGTCTGCATTTGATGGATTTAGTACATTTCCACATTTATAAATTTGAAATAAGTATCGTAGTCAAAAATTTCTATACTTGTTAAGATTTTTATTTTTAATATATTTGAGATACAATAGATTAAAAAGAAATATATATAATATTGAATTACACAAACGGAAAATCATTTAGTCAAATTATTGAAATTTTATACAAATATGACATTTGTATGACAAATTTTACTCATACAGATCATGACACATAATGACAAAAAGGTCCAAAAATGATTTTTTCAGGTACAAAATGAATTTGAATTCTTAGGTATTTATTAAATCTTTTGATAATATTTTAATTGAAAAAAAATTATGCATTTCACAAAACAGTATGCAAAAAGGCATTCCAATTTCCATTTATAAATATATCGCTAGCAAATATCGCATATAATATTCATTTCATATCAAACAGATATATACTGAAGGTCATAATTCCTCGGTTTAACTTACAGTAAGAGTTAACTTAAACTTTTGATTTGAAATTTGGTCTATGTGATGGCAATATGGTGATGCGCGCATTTCCCATATACTGAAAACATGCTCACTGAGATTAAATTTAATTATCCTGTGAGAAACTAATGTTGTTTAGATTTTGATATTTTAGAAGCCTACAAATGCGTAGGCAACTGATTGGCGATTTATCGCTTTCCAGGCATCTGTTTTTCGCCTTTAAGGTAATAAGAAAATAATGTAAAAGGTTGTTATAACTGGAGATTTATCGCCAATTAAATTTATAACTGGATTTCCAAAGGATTCATTCTCTGAATTCTTACAATTTTTTTTTTTAAATTTAAGGCAATAACCAGTTTAAAAAGGTTTGAATTAATAATAATTAATATTAGATAGCGCGTGCGCCTATATTTATACAAAAAGATGATTTTTATTTATGGATTGATTGATTTTCCAATTGATTGAGCTCCAAAACTTTATTTGCCAGCTAGATAAATTGAAAATGATAGTTTTAAGAAATTACTGTTATATTTGCAGAGAGAGAGAGAAAAACCGAGAGAAAAGTTTCGTAATTGTTTGAAACTGGTTAATGACCTAAATTAATTAAGACAAATAATGACTTAAAAATAACAAGGTTCTCACATGATAACTTGAATTTGTGTTCGCAACTTTCATTTTATTTCGAATTTTATTCATTTATTTTTTAAATGCATTGATTTATTTAAACGATTTTTTTTTTCATCTCAAAATAGATCAAAACTTTGTTTGCCCGCTATGAAAAATTGAAAATGAAAGATAAAAAATTGATCATCATAAGTATATATAATAAATATATAAAGAGAAAGAAAAAGATAGAGACCGATTGAGAAATCTCGTGATTGTGATTAAACCAGTTAAAACTGGTTATTGACTTAAATTAATGAAGACAAATAATGACTTAAAAAATAATAAGTTCTCACGCAATAACTTGAAATTTCAAATTGTTGATTTCATTATATTGTTAACTATATTTTGTGCTAAAAATTGTTAAAAAATATAGTTAAAAATATTTTTAAGAATTAATTGAAAATGAAACTTAATTTATGGGTTAAAAACATATCATTGAAAAAAAAATTTAATTTAAAGATAATTTAAAATTATTTTTGTGCTATAATATTTTTGAATTTTACTTCGTAGAAGCTTCAACTTTCTTTTAATTTTTAATTAATTAAAATTGTATTTACTCGTAGTATTTCAAATATTAAATACTATTTTAAGGTCCATTAACACTTTGAAAAACAGATATGAGCCAAAAACGGTAGCTGTTGGACAAACATTCTAGCATTTATAGCTAACAAATACGCGATTTACATGCATTCATCTTTATTATAAGTAATGATTTTAATAAATTGTAATTCCAGAAATTGCAGAATCTATTCGATAACCGGTCCTTCCATATGAGTGTTGGAGCTTAAATATGCTTTCAAATATTTATAGTCCTTGCAGATCAATATGAAAAGAAGAGAACTATTCATTTTTCAGCACTCGCATTTTTCCGAAACAATATCTGAAAAGCCATTTTCTCGACCCCAAAAAAGTCCCCATTCGCGGTGGGAGAAAAATCCCCACTACTTATCCGCGGCATTATCTCCAAACATCGTGGCTCAGCTTTTATATACTGTTGCCAATTACGTGCTTAAGAAAACACAATTCCAGACGGATCAATAGATTCGAGTTCGATACCAGAGAAAAAGAAAATGGAAAAAAATAGAAAAGTATTCTTCACATCTTTAATATTACTAAGAAATGGGATTTCTAAAAAAAATGAATAAAAAAATGGGGGGAGCGCTATCGCATCTAAAAGTGGCCGAGTCCTTTTTTTTCTTGTTGCTTTAGAAAGCTCTGAATCGCAAAAGGTGCAAACAGACAGTATAAAAGTTGTTTTATTTTATAGATGCCTTCTTCGCCATTTTCTCGTAAACTCAAATGACTCTCCAAAATGGCCGCTATCAAGTGCGAAAAACACTTCTGAACAAAGTTTTAAAGTACTTTCGCCAAAGTGTGTTTCTGAAAGGACGGGGGTGCATCTGCATGCAAACCCCTCCCCTAAATTACATGTCGGTAATTTTATGGCCGACCTTTATTAAGTTTACCATTGATCGCTCGTGGAAATGGTCATGGAAGGCTTTCGTCATTGTGCCTAACTGTGTCGGTCACTGCAGGAAATGCAATTCAGTTCGATTATCTTTTAAACATGCCATGTAATTTTGAAATTCAACTTTTTAAGGATGTAAAGAGGAATATGCTAAATTTGTTATTGAAGTGATATTTTAGTCGGATTATGGTAAATACGTGTTTCATAATCAAGGAATAAAAGTTACACCACTTTTTTCCTAGATAACGTTTTTATCCAGGAAAATAGCGAAAACAATAATTCATTTTCCTAAAAAAAATATTGCATTAAAATTGAAAAAAAAATCTGTAGAAAAATTTGTTAAAAAAATTAATTTTGATGAGAAATAAAAATATTTTATTTTGTTGCAAAAATATGATCTGCCATAATTTCGACCACTTAAATAAATGACGTTCAATTTTGTTTTCTGATTCAGAGAGATTGAAGGAGTTTCAAATTATCACGTGAAACATAGTTTTAAAGTCATTATTTGTCTTAATTAATTTAAATTTATAACCAGTTTTAACCTGTTTGAAACAATCAAGAGATTTCTCGATCGATCTCTATCCCTCTCTCTATATATTTATATATAAAATTCTACTGTGTATCTTAATGAACTCCTCCTAAACGGCTGGTCAGATTTTGATGAAATTTTTTATGTATTCAAAGAAGTTAAAATTCGAGAATAGTTTAGATTCACAATAATTTTAATTAATTAAAAATTAAGCGGAATTTAGATATTCTTTGGCAATTACTTCCGAAAATATTATCCCACAAAAATGACTTTTATCTGAAACTAAAGGCCAAAAATTTATTTTTTTAATGATATCAATTTTTTTACCTACAATTTAAATTTCTTTATCTTTACTTAATTTTTAAATAAATATTTTAACCGTATATTTCATGCTAAATAATAATTTAATCCGAACGAGCATGTTAAAATTATCTTTTATCAGCGTGTTGCCATCACGTTGACAAAAACTCTGAGGAAAAAATAAGTTAATTATAACGACTAATAAAATCCAAAAAATGTAATTTTCAACACGTGATACTATAAAATTAAATAAATAAATATTATTTTATTAAAAAAAATAAATGCATTTAAAGTTTTCAATTACCGTTCTCAGTATCTATATTATTAATTCAATAAATCAACATGAAAGCAATCATGGTTTAATTTATGCAGAATATCCCTTCAAATCCGGTCCCAACGGTCAATTTGTTGTCTTTAGTAATAGGCATAAATACTGTTTAGCGCTACAATTAAAATGGTCTAAATGAATTAAGTTACTTCATTTTATGTAATTACGGTCAATAAAAGCTCTAATGAATTATGACCTGCGAGTCATATGTAATAAAATATTCTTGAGGCACTAATATTTTAAATAGGAAAAGTTGCACTTCAATAAAATAAACCAATTTATAAAATTGTTTGATTTATGAAAATTTGAATATTACTATTCTATAAAAACGTATAATTTTATACTTTTCCATCCCCCATTTAAGTAAAATATCAAGTCCCATACAATCAGTACTTGGAATTTCACCTACACTTATAAATAAATCGTAGAGATCTTTTTGTTGAGAGATGAGTAGTACAACGAAGAGAATATCTTAAGGCCTACATAATAGTATAAGTAGATTATATGACTATCAAAATTTAAAGCTTAAAAATATTTTGCTGAAAAACATTCCATGAGACCAGATACATATAATATTAATTGAACATTTTAGTTAGCCTTAATATTGGCGAGCCAAAGGCGACGAGTAGGTATATATATTGTTACAAACCTTTAATTTTGCTTCCCAGTACAAATTGTGACATCGTAAGAAAGATCATTTTATGATCAACATTGTTGCGGTTGAGCGGGTGTTGCGTAACTGGTGTCAGAAGTGAAATCTAAATAGAAAAGGAGTAGAAGATAAGTAATGAGTCTTCGAAAAGATTGCGTAGCAACGGTTAGGTGCAAGCGTTATGTTTAGTCCAATCGGATGTTTAAATGCTATGTGCCTAGTCGTGTTGTCTACTGTGGAAGCAACGACGTATAGGGTGTGGAGTAGCCAGAGTGTTGCTGTGAGTCGGCAGCTAAAGCGAAGAGACAGTGATAAGTTCAGTCGTTTGGAGAGACCGTAGAGTGAAGCTACGAGGAAGCCTTCTCCTGCAGGATTCTGTCTGTGTTTTGAGAGCTGTGGACGATTACTACTTTTGGGCTACCGTCTGCTGTAGTTTGCTGCCCTGTGATCGTATCGGCTGTGCATATCTGTTGCCTGTGTAAATAAACGTTCTTGTCGTTTATTATTGAGACTTGTTGATTGTGTGTAAGGTCACAATATACACCCACAACCATAAAAGCAGGTCCTATGATAACATTTCGTAACAATATATAATCAATTATAATTTTTTTAAACTTTCGTTTTCGATTTTTTTTAGCCGGCAAACAAAGTTTTGGAGCTCGACCGATTTTGAGACGAAATAACAGCTATGATGTCATAGTTCTACGTCAACCATTTAAAAACGTATCTGCTGTGAAAGACGCATGCGTAATAACAAAGCAATGCGGGTAAAAGCGGGCAGATTTTTTTAAAACGCATTTCAAAGAAACGTATATAATAATAATGGAATACTGGTAAAAGCAGATAAAAAATATGCGATTAAAAGATGTTGTTGAATAGTGACATTTATGTTTTAAGCATTGCTTATGTGATTTCGAGTTTCAATTATTTAAAAAACCCTAACGAAACAACATCATCAACCCCATAATGAAACATCATCAACATAAAAAAAACATTTTTCTGGTTAGCTTATTTATGAATCAAAATAATTAGATTATACAGCAAAGTAGATAAATGAAGCATAGAACTTCTATAAAGCCAGGGGGACAAGTCTCTCCGAAACCTTCATGTAGAGTCTCTAATGAAAACTAATTAATATTTTAAACGCGCTTCTTCCCATCTGAATGAAAACGAACTGAAACAGAACTGAAATTGCAATCATTAAATCCCATGCCAAATTTTATATACTTAAATCATTCATTTTCCAGATATTGCTTTCACATGCTTCGGTTGTATTTTCTAATGGCACTTGCAGTGGACGTTTTCTGAGAGAATCAATGATTTTAGCCCTATGGCTCGTCTCTTGCATTAAGAGCGCCAACTAGGAGCAAGAGTACGTCTTAGATACTACCGCATCACATTCGCTAACACAGCCCATTTTAACAGGGGGTATATTCACACAACTCAGAATTAGAATAGATAAAGAACAACCATGCCCGAACAGGGACTAGAACCCAGGAAGAACATATCAAGGGAAGGCGCATGACCCATATGTCAGGACGCCTTTTCACATACTTCTGAAAGTACAATTGACAGAGATTCAACCCTTTTTTTAATTTAGTTCAAATTTTGATATTCTACACTATAGATGTTAAATATATGTATCAAATTTTATCCATTTTTCTCTCTTTTTTGTAATTATTATGTTTAATTTATTTGAACAGTCAGCCAGACAGACTTCCTCTGAATAGTGTTTGTTCAGAATTTTATAAACATTTGCCTTTAGAGCAAAGGCCACATATACCAAATTTTTCTCCCTAACACAAAGTATTTTTGAAATGTCTTTGTCATATACAGACAGATTGATGGACTGGTTGACATTTTGCAAAAATGTGTTTTTCGAACTCAGGAAGGTCTACAGTGTGGGTATGTCAAAATCTAGGTTCAAATTCTTTGATGATCACGTTACTTTATCTATACTTCGTGCACGAAAAAGTAAAGATAGTAGAAGTCTTAAGGTAACGTTTAAAGACAGTATCTTTATTTATAGTCTTATGTACATAAGAACGACTCGTTTTTATCTAGGTTAATATGATTGATAATATTTACATCACGGTTGACAGTTAGACATAAATAGTCCCACGATTCATTTCGGAGGAAGAATCTCACGAGAATGGCTAACAGGCCGTTAGCGCATCAGCTTACTACAGGGGTAGTTCAAGGGATCCACCGATCTTCATTCGATGGATCTTAACTCAGAAGCCCGAATCACATAAAGCTTCTCACATCTCCTTCAAATCGAGGATTCTCCAAAGAGCTCTCTATTCCAAATATCTCGGATTTTATTTTCTTTTAAAACTTTGCCTCTTATTTTCACATAGGTACATTTGAACCTTTTACCCAATAGCTGCTCAGAAATGTTCTCAATGGTCTGTGGTTAGCTGTGGGAATGTTCGTTAATGATCCACCCTTGTGACTGACCTTTCTTAATAAAAACAATTAAGATTTACATCCGCAGACACTCTTTCCCTTCGATGATGTGATTTTTTTTTCCTTTAGAACGACGGAAACGCACTGTGGTTCTTTATCTGGTCTCAGCTAATGATGGCCCAACTAGAAAAGAGGCTAGTAGTCATTATTCGGGCCCCTCGATAAAATTGTAGAACTTTAATTTGATATCAATAGCATTGGTGAGCTGATGGAACAATATATGTAGAAATATTATGGAGATAATTATATGCCATAGCAAAAAAGTGCCGAAGAAATTAAGCCAAAAAAGAAGAAAATTATAAAAAATTGCTCTGTAAAAATGAGGGACACACTGAAAACATGGGGAATTTTTGCATCATATATTTAAAAGCATTACTCTAATTTCGGCAGTAGCTATGCCCGCTATAATCTCATAAAACTATGATTCTATGCCATATTTTTGCCAAATTTTGAAGCTCACTTCACATTCAAGAAAATTTGAAACATGAAGATTCTTAAAAATCTGGAGGTAGAATTTTGTAGCGGTTACAGTTTTTATATATATATTCATATTAATTTAGATAAACAATCTTTTGAAAGACTATTTGAACGTCGGAAAATATATAATACAATAGCATTTCAAATAATTCCATTTATCTCCGTTACTTCCTTTGTTCCAGGAAGCTGTTAGTTCCGAAATTTTAGAATTCTCGATTGACAAAGCGTGTCGCATTCAAATAAGCAAATGGATTGCAATCAATGGAAATAAATGGCAAATGTAAACAAAGGGCATTTATTTCAATCAATAGCAAGGGCCCCCTTCCCGTTCTTATCTTACTTCGCTCCAAACGTTTCTTCTGTGCTAAGAGAATTCTGAAAATTTAATCACTCTAATGGAGAATGATTTCAGCCATTTAATTACTTTTCCATTAGCAGAAGCATCCGTTCCGAATCGAGGCAGAGAAAGCGGGAAAATGGGAATCGCTTATTGGCTGGAAATGGCTTGGCGCACTTTGGATGACTTTCAAATCTTGAACGGATTTTTGCTTTTTAAAATGCACAGTCTCTCTTCAGTTATATCTGGAAAAATTAAGAAAAGTGATTATCTTTTTTTTTCTTTTTATTGATCTCGTGCCAGTTTTTCTTCATTAAAACTGCATTTTTTTCCTTGTACAAATCATTAAGTTTACATTAGTAAATGAATTCTTTTAAATTCATAAGGAATTTTTATAACTTTTTCTTGAATTTTCAAAGATTTTTTGGTAACTATGATGTAAATGCTTTATATGTTGGAAAAACGCTATTGTAACATAATATTAAGCAGATTGTAGATCTAATATGACAGAATATTTCTCAACTAATTGTTGTGTTACTTAACCACAATAGTTTCATTTTGCTCATGGAACTAATCCATTTAAATCTGAGCTCTGTTTTACTCCAATAAGTTATATCTTCCCGTGGTTAAGATCAAATATATCTCTACTGAGTAGAGACAGAATTGTTGGCTCCAAGGAAATAACATAAACTCTTTCTATAATTTGGAATGATAAAAAAGAACTTTTTTGGTTAGTCATCGATGTTTCCGATTCATAGATTCAATTTTTATATGTTTTAACTTAAATAGTCTATAGAGAACTTTCTTGGTTAATTTCTCGTGTCTAAATTAAAAAATTTTCTTGATTTTATCAGATTTAAATAAAACAGAGAAGAAAAACTTTCAAAGTCTCATGACTGATTCAAGGGTGTTTTTAGATTTTCAAATGTTGTTAATCATAAGATTAACAAAATTTTGAACATTTATAACATTTTTTACGTTTCATAACAGCACTTTTTAAACGCATTTACAAAGATTTATTGGTACTTACTTATTAGACCATCTATCTTTATGGCCAAGTGTGAATCCATCGCCAATGAGTTACTAAACCGTTGGTGTCGATGGTCTAATACGTGGGTATAAATTTATTCTCTTTCATATAATAATATTAGCCGAAATCTAGAGAGTTCAATATAAGTCATACTAGAATCTCCGACTAGACCGATGGCACTTTAAACCACGAAGACTGAATGACTGGACCACCGCAACAGCAATTCTGGTGGGAATTATGGTTGAGTCTTAATGGCCATCACCAGCCACGGTACAATCCTTGCGGTAGGAAGTACGTCCCATCATCCATAGGAGGAGCTTACCCCCACCTATTAGTGTACCAACCAGGGTGGCGAGATCCACCTACAATTTCGGAAGAATCTCATCCTGATTTCGAAGTGACCCTTCGGGGGATGAGAGTTCAATGTAAATATAAAATGCTTTGTTATCATTGCTTAGAAGTGACAAGAGTTTATTTTTATTTCATAAATTTAACTTTTAGCAGTATAAATATTTCAATGAATATATACATATAAATATAGATGTATAAATAGATAGGTAATATGTATAGTACAAAATTCGCCCTTATTATATATTGCCAAATGGAATCAATCACAAAAAACAATTGTACGAACTTTTCAGATTTCCTTATTGAACACTTTTACACTTGCACTCTTTTCTATGCTTCTCTTATTTACTTAAATAAGCTACAAAATATTATTAGAAATATCAGTAAAAGCATTTGCCGTTCCAATTTTCCTTCCCAAAAAACAAGTATAATGGAAATTAAAGTTCTTACATCAAACAAGAAGTTTAAAATAAATTATCTTTCTTACATGAGATTGATTTCATAAGACACAATTCATTGATACATGTTGAATTAAACCGGTTCATTCAATTTTTATTTTTAAAGCATTAAACGAATTTATTTGTAATCAAAAATCTATCAAAAATGACCGAATTCTTTTTTGAATAAAGATGAATGAATAATCGATTACAGACATTCTCAGAAGAATGTGTGCCATTTATTTATATTTATGTATGGAAAAATGGGCTTAGTCTGATGATCTTCACTTGGCGCTTAGCGAATCTGCGAGATCATCGTCCAAAACAAACACTCCTTTTATTGTAGATGCTTTGAGTAGTCGGGTCATCTTCCTCTCCCGAATCATCGTTTGATAGTTGCCCATCCCTACCGGGGCGTATTTCACGATTAAATCAGCCCGTTTAAAAGTGCCTCCCTGAGTGGCGAGATCTCCATCCTCTTCCGGAAGCAAACCTCCAGCCCCGGGATTACCTGAGCGTGCTCACCTTAATTATGACTCCCCAGAGGCAGGAGGCTTGTGGCCGGGGCCGGGGCTTTTTAACAATTCAGGACACATTTTTCATAGGGCGACCAGATGTGCATCGTAGATTGCGCGAGTGTACAGTTAATGTAATTACGGAAGCACCAACGCTTATTTTTGGGGGTACTTTCGGAAGGGGGAGGGGGTTTTGCAGAAGATTTCGATTGAGTGATAGTGGAAGCCGACTGGATGGAGAATTAACTTTGAACGAGTTATTGAAGGAAGTCTGACGATGATGGGCTTCGAAAAGGCATCTCTTGGTGTTTGTGTATTTCTTAATGGAAAATTTATTAAAATATGCAGTTTTAAATAATCGCTTGGCAACGATCAGCTCTTGACATTCTCGAATATTTTCACATTAAAAAAACATTATTCAAGCATTATCAGATATGATTTTCTCACTTAATTATAAGACCAAATGTTCAAAAAGGGATTTATGAAAATTCCCCCTTTCAAACGCCAGTTTTTGATAATACGTTTAGATTTTAATAATATTTTAAGATGTCATAGATTATCGGCGATAATTTCGAAAATTGCATCTAAAAATAAAGACTGTGTTGTTCCATTTCAA
>JAOUZG010039747.1:299997-332898 GCA_026289955.1 Argiope argentata
TTTTTTTTTTCATTTTTTTTCAATATATCCCTCCTTCATCTTTTAAAAATAATTTAGCTTGATATTTTGTATAAAGTAATTTGTTTTTTTTTTATATGAATTTCCTAAACATTTTTGAGTATGATTTCTTTTGTGTGGTCCCTTTCTACCGTACAGAAACATTTCCAACTGTATATCCTTTTTCTTTCTGAATTTGTTTGATCAGAAAATCTCAAGGGTAAATCTTGACGTTTACAATACCAGAACAGTTTACATAAAGAAATAGCTAAGTAAAAATAATATACTATTTAGAATGCTTCTTTATGTATGCTATTTCCTTTAGAAAGGTATGAGAAATAGGGAAAGAGCTTGCAATAAAAAAATTCCCCCTCCATTCAAAGCGTGTACAATGTAAGATCCCTTTCCTCACGTAAGCGAGAAATTCCTGCAGGTCGTCAGATTCGAATAGCGGCGCGGATCGATCACAAGGTCACGGCGCCGCACCTCATTCTGCTCCATTACACTACGGTGCTGTTCTTTTTCTTCGGAACCATTTGCAGGTGCTGTTGATTGCTTACAGAACACAGTCATTACTTCCAGCACTGGTTGCCGATTCCTCCCCTCATGCCTTCTGCACCCCCCCGCAACACTCACTTTTCTTTTAACTATTATTCGGAAGCTTTTTTTTTTTTAGCCTTTTGCGCTTTTCTAAACGGCTTGCGAGACAGCAAATAAAAGTGAGTTTTCCGGAAAATTATATTCGTTTCAAACTAAAGAATTAACTGTAAAAAAGGGATTCAAATTACGAATGTGGAGAAAGTGGACGGTGGTTTGTTTTATTCAAAGCAAGAATTTTTAATGACGAGTCGAGAATCAAAATTTCGCTTTCATTTGATTGTATTTTGGGAAGAATAAGGATTCAGACGAAATAAGTACCAAAAGGCTAATAGAGAATCTAAATCCTTAAACACAACATGTGCACGTGTCTCTCTGTTTGTTCATCTTGCAAGAATTCAGAAATTGTTAACATTACCTACTTGAAATTTTTCATTACATTCTAATTTTCATCTCTTAGTTTTGATATTTCTGTCCTAATTACGTCCGGGTCACCATGTCGGTGTTTCAGTAACTTGTTGTTGATTTCATAAAAAAATTATACATATTAAAAAAAAAGACATATTAATGAAATTAGACAATTAAAAGACACAAGACATATTAAAGAATATAATTTTATTTATATTTAAATTTATGAAATTAAATAATTGATTTTGACTACGAGTGTCACCTCAGTAATCGGCGAGGGTTCCGAAGAAAAAAAAAACCCGAGAGAATACCATTTTAGAAGTAGTGCGCGTGTCAATACCCGGATGATGGGCAGCGTGCCAGTTACGTCACACACAGCTCGACGAAGTCTGTAATTTACAGATTCATACTGATGCATACAGATTTCTACTGGTATACGATTTATGATAGGCATTCACTACATTTTGAATATTTAAATATAACTTTTTCATAACAGGTTTAGTTAAGTAAGAGAAAGTATCATGAAAAATTCTATAAAAATATGTTGGATTGTTTACCTCTCAGCTTTTTTCGAATATTTCACTGACATGTAAAAGTTTCGATGTATTTTGAAGAGAATCGAATACACATTTTGGAAAAGTATTCTTTCCTTTTTGGTTTATTAAACTGAACATTTACCAGAAACTTACAAGGATCATATTGACATGAAATTTACACATAACTTTCTATTTTCGGTTTTTCTGCAGATTTCAATATTTCCAGTCTTTAAACATAATTTTTTCATAGCATTTTTAATTAATCAAGTGAAAGTATCATGAAGAATTCTAAACTAGCAAGTAGTAGTGTTTATCTCTCAACTTTCTCGAATATTTCAGTGACATGTAAAAGTTCGAGTGAAACTTCATTATATTCTGAAGAAACCCAAATGCACTTGTTAACAGTCTTCTTTCCTTCTTGATAAATTAAGTCTAAATTTTAAATTAAACTTACAAGACTTTCACACTAAAATCCATGCTTCTAGCATGTTATGATCACCTCACATGTAATATGATAATAGTTTCCAAAAGATATTTCAAACAATACTCGTAAACTTAATGAATGAATTAATATTTGAAAAAACTATATTAACAATAAAGTATAATCGACGGCAAGTTTCAAAAATTTTAAGCATTTTGTCTCAAAGAAGCCGACCGTCCTGCATGAGTATCCTATCATTTATTTCGAGACTTGGCTCTACGAGTTGTTTTTAGTCACTTGTTGAAAATTATTTGCATTTGGATCATCATCAATGGGAAGCTTAATTTGGTCAAAGAGTAAATATTTTCTGATTTACATTTCGTCACAGATCTGTAGAGTTCGGATAGAATGAAAGGACAGGTATAGAAAATATAAATATTTGTCTAGTTATTTTGAAATAAATTATAATGTTTACTTTCGTACTTTAAGGGCAAAAAGAAAAAAAGTATTGTAATTGGTAAAAAAAATCAATTTTAAAATTTTGATGAATTTCTCCATTTTAAATCTTTTTGATATAGAATGAAAAATGTTTTTGGGATGATGCATGCCCATGTATTAACATCGTAATGAACTAGATGGTATTTTGTTTCAACAAGATCAAATGTAGGTTAAAGAGTAGAGGAATTCTGAATGCCCATCCTTTCATTTGCATGTGAGCACAAACGAAAACACTAGAGATAAATAGTTGGAATCTTATATACTACACTATCTGCTAATAAGTATTTGCACACTCATGCAAATTTGGATATCTCCTGTACTGTCCTACGTCATGCCTATTGTACTTAACCCTTTCAGTATGAATCTAATACAATTCTCATTGCTTTAAATGTTTTTAAATGTCCCGTCCGTCTTGACAGGGTTAAATATCGAGTAGGAAACATCAGTGACATTACACGCATGGAAAATATCAAGAAATTCAGCTGTCTGTTTTCGAGAAAGTCGTAGTTGTTGGATATCAAAGAAATGGTCGATATTTAAGGGACATATCTCATAAGTTAAAAATTGCAAAATCAACAGCGGCTTTTGTTATTAAGAAATGGAAGGAGAATGGTGATTTTCGAAACTGGCTTTGACTTGGCAGATTCACAAAACTAATAGATAGAACTGAATAAATATTATCAAAAAGAGTTTGATGGTGGTGGAATTATGGTCTTGGAATGTTTATCGTGATATGAATTGGGACAATTGATCTCAGCTCATGATAAGCTCAACATCGAGTCCTACCTCACTATTCTAGACAACGATATGTTTCCTACGCAGTGGCATTTTTATGAGTTGCATTATTATTATGTCCAGGATGACAACGCCCCTTATCAAGCATTGAAGCCCACCATGAATTGGCATGATTAGAATGGTATGAACCGACTGACCTGGCTTGTCCAATGTCCAGACTTGAATCCTGTAGAAAACCTCTGAAAAGAGTTTGATTTCCGAATTAAGGATCGGTGGACACTTTTGCACGTCTACTTTAAGCCACTGTCCCTCAGCCAAACACTTGTGGTCAGCATCCCTCGGAGGGTGAAGGCTGTGATTACCACGAGTGGAGGCAAACCAAATATTGAATATGAAAAAATAGTATTTGCTTCTTTCATTACGTGTCAAACTGCTTATTGGTAAATAGCGAATTTTATTGTGTAAAAGTGTGTTTTTGACACATTCTATCTTCAGATTGGCTTTTTTCAGAATGTTTTATAAATATTGTTACAAGCGGGTGAACGCTGCGGAAACGCACCGAAGGAGAAGGCGTTGGCGACGGCTGTGAAAATGCTTGGCGCCAGTCTAGTTGATTTGGCGAAAAGAATAGTCTGGTAGCCGTTGGAGTTTTCATGAAGATTCGCCTGTTTCCACGTGCTCGCTCGCTCGGCTATATAAGGGACGAGTTGCTGTGGTTTCAGCAGTTGAGAACTTGCTCTCGGAAGAGAATAGCCTCTCTGGAATAGCGGATTACTTTTCTCGCTTGTTATTAGTGAGCTGTGTTTACGTTTGTTGTTAACGTTGAATTATTGAGCTCGCTGCGATTTACTGCTATTGTGCTATACGATAGCTGCTTTGCAGTCTGTTTTTATTGTGCATAAGGCTTGCATTTACTCTGTAAGTGACTGTTGACTGCTGGGTTGTGTTTATCTGAAGTTTTCCTTTCTCAAGTCATCCTGTAAACAGCTGTAAATAAATTTGTTTGTGCTGTCCTCAAGTAAAGTCCATTCAATCCGAACCAGCTACGCTAAAAACGTAACAATAATAATGAGGCATTCAGCGATATCAGCTGAAGGAAAAATGCAACGAAAGTCCAAGCGAGAATCTCTCAATTTGAAAATTAAAGTTTATCGTGAATCTGCTACTTTGGCTATAAAACGATAAAATTTGAGACTTTATATAGATTTTAGAGATCTGAGAAAGAATGTTCTTATTGTGGAACTTTGAATTTTGAAATGGAAGTAAGCCGATAGGCAAATGTAATGTGTTGTCCTCGTTTCGTTCAACTGCTGTATAACAACTGCTGCATAAAATATTGCGGTTTCCCACATGTAGCCTTATTTTAATGCTAGAAGGTACTTAGTATTATATTACGTATTATCGCCAAATTTGAAGTCGTCGCCAATGAGTTGCTAAACAGCCAATTATGGCAATATGGCATTGGTGTAATCCGTTCATCTTTATCGCCAAATTTAAATCCGTCGCCAATGAGTTTTAAACCACTGGCGATCGTTGGAGAAGACGGTATAATACTTAAGTACCTGCTAGGATTCTATGTAACGTTGATAAGAAATAAGCGGGGGTATGATAGATTTTGCAACGTTTCTCAATTTGTGGTTAGTATTACTGAGAGCTACATTTTGCATGTTGTGAGGCTAACAGATAACTACAAATTCACGATTATTCATATACCACTAATTACTACTCATTCAAAAAAATGATAAAATTGTGTCATTTATACTGAAAAAGGTTTCAGTTTTCAGTGATGCTAGCTTTCGCCATGACCATCAATAAGTCGCAATATCAAGAGTTTGACCCTGTAAATCTGATTATTAATGCAAAAATTTTAATGTTTTCACATGGTCAATTATACGTAATACTGTCCAGAGCGGAATCTTGACATGGAAATAAAATTCAGGCTAAAGTAAGGAACATAAAAATAATGTTTAATGATGCTCAGTGAAAATCAAGTTACATAAAATATTGTATTAAAAAGAATTATATCGATTTTAAAAAAGGTTTTATTTTATTTAACTTTTTAATACTAAGTTTGGTACTTTTCTGTTATATGAGAGGCAACGAAAATTCGCCAAAGAGATTTGGCGGAGTTCTACATAATTTGGCGATTTTTTCCCTTTAAAATCATTGTAAGAAATTTGGCGGAATTTTGCATTATTTGGTGAATTTTCGCTGTCGCCTGGCTAACGGAAAAGTACCCTACGTTTCAATTCTTCAGTCCTACCGAAAAGAGTTAAGACTAACTTTTGAAAGAATTTGAATTCAGGCTAATATCTATATATTTTTAATTTGAAATATGAGGGGTTTTTTGTTTATGACATTTTGAAAACAATTTGTTTTCACTTACTTTTTTTATCAGCAGGGTAGGAATCATTCTCTCAGGGAACCTACCTCAGTGTTGGCGAGTAAAAGCGAACAGAGGATGAAGCCCTTTGTGTGTGTGTATATATAATCGGTACTTTTCCGTTAGCCGGACGGTAGCAAAAAATCGCCAAATATTGTAGAATTCCGCAAAATTTCTTTGGCGACTTTTCGTTGCCGCTCGGCTAACGGAAAAGTGCCATAAACTTTGGATCAAGAGAAATTACTTCGCTTATAATTTTTCTAACACCACAGTTGAAATGAATCAATATTTATATTATTTACTGCCATAATTAAAATCACCCCAGTTCCCCACCTCAATCTATTTCTTCCTCCGAATGGCAGTCGACATCTAAGGATCGCCATTGGCAATAAAATAATTTTACGACCTCCATTCTTCCGTATTCCCCGAGAGCCCCGATCGATCTCCCCGTTTATGAATTCAGTGCAATATAAACTGCCATTATTAATCATCCCTTTCTCTCGGCTATCTTCTACAGCCGATAATGGAGCAGCCCGAGAAGGAAGCGGTCAAAAAAATGCATCGCTTTTCCTTTTCTCAATTCTGGATTAAATTTATTATTTTTTTCTATTCTGCGCTAAATGCCTGGGATCATAAATAAACAAGAGAGGATTCCTAAACCTCTTAAAAGGGCTAGAACAATATTTAACGGATTTTTTGAGACAATGATCAATCATTAATATCAAAATATCAAGAGAAGTGGTCTCCTTAAAATTTTCTTGCAAAGGTGGATCTTATAAAGATGGATTTGTACTTAAGAAGAGTTTTTTCCATAGACGATAGGAACTAAAGTCTAGTACAGAATTATAATTGTAATCACAAAATTATATATACTAAATTTTATGTATTTAAAGCATTTCATTATTGAAATATCGTCTTTACATTCCTCTGAAACAAACAGACAGACGCCCACCCCTCCCTCTTGAATTTGTTAGATATTTAAATATTAATGTTATAAAACTATATAAAGTTTTATTCATTTAGCCTTAATATTTGTGTAATTATTGAAATATATAAAAACAACCGGACAGACAGACTTGAAAAGAATTTGCTCAAAATTTGATAATAATCTACACATTTGGTGAAAAAATTTTAAAAAATTTAATCTGCTATGCATATTTCAATATGTCATGTCAGAACATAAATTCTTAAAAGGTCAATGCAAGTGCTCAATGCACTCATGTAAATTTAATTATATATTTTTTTTCATTTTAATGGTTTCATTGAATGAGTCCCATTAGTATTGCAAACGATCCAAAAAAACTTTTTCTAGCCTTTATTGTTTAAGAAAAATATCACATTTCCTATTTATTTCATTTCATAAATCATGTACTTAAAATGACATTTATCTAGGTTTTATTTGTTGTAGTCATTGACTTATTTTTTTAATCAGAGCTTTTGTAAATTTTAGATGCTCGTGAAGATAACAAAATTTTACTTTTTCGCCTACGAATTCTTATTTTTCGCCTACAGATTTTTGTTCAAGCCAAAAATCTCATCCCCAAAACAACATCATGCTCTGACATGATTATAAATTTAATATATTTAGCACAAAGTATTTTCAATTTACACACAAATAGAGATTTTCCAAAAATGTGTTTTTTGAGCTCGCCGAAGTATAAAAAGTAGAAATTCTTAAATCTCTCGAGTTTTAAATTTCTGATGATTATTGTAAAGAATATTCTCACCCAAGAACGATGTGAAGATGCGGACTTTAATGCCTAGAAAAATGCGTATTATATACTCGCAGCACAAGCTACAAATTCATGGCAAATTTACTCTATTTAGTCCACTATTCTCGGTTAACAGCAAAACTATAGATCACACATCAATGAGAGAAAAGATGCTCTCTCAAGCTAAGCGAATCAAAGTAGCTCGTTGTCCGAACTGATCTGATTCTTTTCCTTAAGCCGCGCCTTTTAATAGCGTCAAATTCAGAAATGACGTTCTTGTTCTAGGCAAGTCTGAAATTTTCTATAAGAACAAATCTTTATATCTCAGCTTCTACAGCACATTTTAGAGAGTGGTAAAAACCTTTAGCGACTTCATTGTGTCTTCAACACACTTATAACATCAAATTGATCAAATATGGCGATCTATTTTTGTAAATCCCCTTAGAAGGTCTTTTCTCGCTGACGTGCAATTTCATTACAATTAATTTTATACAATTAAACTATTTACAAATATTTACAATGTTTACATCTAATTTACACAAAACAATAATTCTTTTTCTTCTTTTAAGAGAAAATAATAATCATAGTTTATTAAATTGTCGATGTGATTAAATTATTAAAGTTTATTTAAGTATAGGAAACTAAAATCCTAGTTCTCTTATTGTTAATTTCAAAATGGCGACAGCTATAATAATGCATGAGATATCTATTTAAATATTGCTAAGCCCTTTGCGGTGAAACCACTACAAACATTGCAGTGAAATTTTAAATTAGCATTATTATCTCTAAAACTGCATAGAACACAGAGAAAAATCGATTACAAAGTTTTAGAATATCATTGGCTTAGGACCAAAAATTTCCTTTAACATATTAGGATCTATACAACACATGTCTATTTCATTGCCGTGTCTGAAATAGCGCCATCGTCTGTAGACTAAATACATCTCAACGCTCATGGTAAACGTATTGAAGTTTTTGTAGGCATGTTGGCAACAGGGATGTCAATGCATGTTACATATTTTTCGCTGTCATGCTTCGCTTAGAATTCTGATAACACTCTTTTGAACATGTGTGTGCTATAATGGATACAAGAGTCATATTGAATAACTTTCGGTAATATATTACTGCCAGCATAACACCTGCTACAAATCATAATTCCAAACTGGAACTGTAGCCTAATCCTTCTAACTGTGCATTGTAGCATCAAGGAGAATAAATGTACCAAGTTATAGATGAATTCATTATTCTTTATTCTTCTTTATTCTAATTCTTATCGTGTTTCGTAGTTTCAACTAATTTATAAATATCGTGAAAACAAGTGCGTCTTCTCTGTATTCCCTTTTTAATATTAATGGTAACAAAATCTTTTTTTACTGAATTAATGATGTTTTACAATTTTGTTACTGATATTTTTCATCGTACATCATCTACTTTTTCCTTTTTTTAAATAAAACTGTTTACAATAAATTTTATCTTCAAGTGGCAACACAAATTGTCTCATTCCGCAGACTACTAGCAAAAGTGGACACCACTTTTGTGGACTTAGCTATCGCCGTTTAGAAGTTAAATAGGAGTTTAGTTGATACGTTATATAATGTGAGATCTGTAACCAAAAGAAAGCAAGCATATTCTATACCTATTGTTTTATATTTCAGATACTATTGACCAGTCGTTTAGCTTGATACGTCAATTCAGCTGAAAGGATGTTAGACGACATATTCTTCTAAAGCTCATGATACTTAGCCGACTTCGATACATATGTAGTTTTCTTAGTGTTTATGATTAAAACTGGATTAAAGAACTTTGCAGTTTTAATAAATTACATTAGTTGTAGAACTAAAACATAAAAGTAATAAATATGTTGCACTTGTTACAATCGTCTTAAGGTGTTTAATCCTGTCAAAGAAAGCGAATGAAAATGATTTTTGACAGGGATTTATTGGATAAGATTAGTGAAATGAAGGTATTTTAATTTTATAATTATTAGATGATATTTGAAAAATTAGTAATTTTAACATTAAATAAAATTTTTATTTATATTTAATTTTTTATTTTAAAATTTTTAAAGGTAGAATTATTATATATAAATGTTATTGTTTAAAATTAAATAATTACATACGTGTTGATTAAGTTGAGGGAAAAATTGAAGATTTAATGTATTGGAAAATAGAGTCAAAGTTTTTTTCATAAAATGAAAGCGAAAATCCAGCACGCAGAAAGAATCATTTAAAACGATACGTAATCTAAGATCCCTAAGCAAAAATGAATTAGTAAATTTTAGCTGAACTCTGTTTCCCTCAGGCACTTCAAATATGAGAATGAGAAATTTACAGTATGATGTTTGGTTCTCACTGTCTTGTAACAAAAATGATGAGGAATTGGGTATCTCCGACCGATGACGGGACGTGCTTCCAGAATTTCTTTTAAATTGTTCTATTAAAACATGACATAATAGATAAGCAAAAAATACGCGATATTGGGTAAATATATTTAAAAAGCGAGAGTAAATTTAATTAATTCTTTTTTTTATAACCATCTTATTGTTGATAAAATTTAACTTCGGCACTGATGTGTGATAATACTGAAAACACTGAATAAGATTACAGGAGAATACATTTTTCAATGTTTGGTCGTACCCTTTTCCAAGTCACGAAAAGCTCACAATTTTAATAAAAATATCTCTACATATTTTACTTATAACTCTATGACAATTTTTTCCTATATTTTCATAAGTATTGGTACATTTTAAATCTTACTTTTTCGCCAATCAATCTCGTTATTTCTGAGCAATTTTTCTAGCTTTTTTCATTTCGCCTGTATTGATGCTGTAACCTGTCCCAATAAGTATGGTTTGGGAATTTTACTATTACTCCTCTATCTTAACCACGCCGTTTTTAAAGGGTTTAAAAGCATAAACCTATCACTCTGATACACTGATAATCAGGTGTATTATCCTCATATACCTGATACAAGGTTCGAGATTAAGTATTACGCGGTGCGGCCCCAAAGTAGCTCTAGTGTTGCTTTACAACGGGACTTTAATACAACTAAGATAAACTAAACCAAATTAAACCGTAAATGAAATAAAATTTATTTAATGATCTAAAGGAATCACTTAGCTTGAGCCAGTGCATATTATTAATATTTTAATATACTAGGATTTGAAAAAAATACAATGTTTGTAAAATCTTCAAAATTATTTTTAGACGAAAATCATTTACTCATAATTAAGTAAAATAAAATTAATCGCAGAATTTATATTTTTTTTCTTGAACTAACTGTCGCAGATAACCTTTAGCCGATACGTACGCACCGGTCCTAATAAATCTAAAAAACCGAAATAAATAAATGGAACAAAATAAACCTGAATAAATTCATATCGCCCACCAACTTCTACAAATAAATTTAATAACAAAAAAAAAAACATCCATCCCGAATATGAATTACTTCTTTACCTTTCCCTCAAACTAAAAAAATATACAGAAATAAAATCCAGAAAAAAATTCGTATATATCAAAAAATGAAAAAAGAGCCTCTCGCAGGCGATAACAAACCAAACTTCTGCTGGATATGAATAAATCCGAGTTTAATAAGTAAAGATGCAGCAAGGAAAAAAATCGGGAAATGACGAAGCAATGTAGAAAGAACCCCAACTGAAGTAGGGGGAAAGGAGGCAAAATAAGGGGGGGGGCGAGGATCCTCGATCGATGCAGGTAGGCCCGCGCGGAAAGAAATAAACGAACGTCGGCAGTTAAGAAGCGGAGTGCCGCTGTTCGGGAGAGATCTCTCGCCTGTTGGAAGCGAAATCCCATTCGATTTATGGGCCCCAGTCTTCAGGTGACAGCTGATATCTCGGATCGTGCATATCCAGGGATGAGAGCAACAAGTGGCGTGAGTCAACTATTCGCCTACCTGAACGATTTTTTTTTGCTACAACTACAATATTTTACAGTGAATAATGCCGACGTCCTTCCACAAGGGTAGCGCGTCTTCCCCGTGATATGGGTGTCATATCTTTGAGTCCCAGTTCAGGCATGGTTGTTCTTTTTCTGTTCTATCTCTGAAATTTGTGAATGTGCCTCCCTGTGAAAAGGGATTGTACAAGCGAATGTGATGCATGAGTAGCCAAAGTCTAGTTCCAAGGACCCATTGACTCTTCAGGAGGGCCACAAGTTCCCCCATTTTACCCCTCTAGTGGTTTCTTGGAGTCCTTTGATGATGAATGTGGACGCGTCCGAAGTTTTTCGTAAAGTGTCGGTAAAGTGTCTAGGCACTCAAGAAACCGCAAGAGGGGTAAAAAAGGGGAACACATGTCCCGGCTGAAGGTTCGATGAGTCGTTGGAACTAGGCTTAAGACGTACACTTGAACCTAATTGATGCACTCTCGGCTTATAATCTCTTATTGCATCAGCGGGCTTGTCCATGGAAGGGCAACTATTTATATAAGCAAAAGCAATAACAATGAATAAGTACGGAGTTGTAAAAAAATGATGGAAGCGTCAAGCGAGTCAAATTTGAGGACCTCTATCTTGAATGTTGTTGGAGCAGACTAATATTTGCTACATCAAGGTCCAAATAGGTGCAGGAAATTTGTGACAGAAACTTGAATGAAAAGAAAAGGGTCAAGCTTCATTTCCTTAGGTTTGAAACAAGAATAGTCGAATACAAATATGTCTGTTTTATGTGCGTGTTGTATTGTGGGTCATAGCAACAAGTTTTTTCAGAATAACCTTTGTTGATCTTACCTAAAAAAATCCAGGAAAGGAACACACCGCTAATATATTTACAGTTCTGCCTGCACCATGGTCAAAAAAGTGAAATGAAAGGAAAGAAGAAACTGCGAAGGGGATGGGTGTCGGTGAATATCCTATCGATACTGCTATGTTCAGTGATGGCGGGGTGATCGGCTACACACAAGGAGAAGGTGTCAGTGAATATGTGTCTTTGTAGGTGCTCCATAGAAAATTGAAAGAGGTGAGTTTTAAATCTGACTCTTAGTTATAAATAAAAATGATAATTATTGAGTGGATAAAATTTAATGCTCACATGCTCTCAAACTGCTGTCGCTCTAACGCACAAACAAATAACAATTCCTTATATATATTTTCAAGAATAATTTCACTCACAAAAGGAATGCATTTTTGGTTTCCCTTTGATATGTGTTTGGTTGCTTGATGTTTTTCGGCACAAGATCCATGTTTGGATGTTCTGTGCCTATCAAGTCTAGATATGCAAAACTTCATTATATTAGAATCAACAGCTTTAAAGTAGCAGGAATTTTTCATAAGAATATTTCTTTTAGATCTCCCCCTCCAAAAAGAAATATCAATGATAATCATGTCGTGGCATGATGGCCAAGCAATATCAAATAAAAGTGATATTTTAGAATTTCATAAAAAAAACAGCTAAATTAGCCTAATGATGTAAAAAATTCCAATGACGAATAATTTGCAAGATGGAGTGGATAATCAAGTTCGGCTTTTAACAATACGTCGTGATATTCCGTCTTCGGCTTTTACGCGTCATAATCATCTCGCCTCGTCCATGTGTTGACTGCACATCACTCACGATTCCCCCCTCATATATGTTGCTTAGTGGCAGGAAGTGAAGTCAGAAGCGTCATTCAATGGCGGAAAATGAGATACCTTAATACATAAAGTGATTAGAAAAGGCTTCGATAGATTTAGAATTAAATAAATTAGTAGATCAGTTTTGTTTACCAATACATTAACGAAAACGTCGGACGGGAATCATAAAAGGCTTTACTTTAAAAGTTGTCAACGCAATTCTTTTAATAATAGAATATTTGAAATAGTACAGAATACAATTATAGTATACTATGTTACTCTACAAGAATGCCAGCTTTCTAGCACAGAGGTAGCGCGTCTTCTTCGTGTTCTTGGAGTCCCGGGTTCGAGTCCCGGTTTGGGCATGGTTGTTCTTCTGTGTGCTATCTGTGAGAAGTGTGAATGTGCCCTCCTGCAAAAAGTGGCTGTGCAAGCTATTGTGATGAGTGTGTAGCTAAAGTCGTACTCTTAGCCCTAGTTGGCGCTACTTGAAATAAGAGGCGCTTACCTATCGGCTTAAAATCTGCTGATGTATCAGCGGAGCTTGTCCATTGACATGTGCCATAAGTAACAACAACAACACTTAACAAGAATAGTGTGCAGCATTATTGACAAAGTATCGAAATAGCAAACACACAATAAATGAGCATAATGTAAATGTGAAGCTATTTTCTCTGATTTTTATAATTCCTAAATAAACTTAAACAAACCAATCACGATACTCAGGCTGCATAAACTGGTGAGAGTAGTCTTTCCAGAACTTTCTCGCATACTCTGAATTAAAACAGTTATACTGAAGAGCACCTTCCATGGCGCTGGTATACAATAGTTACGAAATATTGAATATTAATAATATTAAATTTTATAAAATATTAACTATTAGTTGCAAAATATTGACAGTTGACATGAACAAATTGAGCATTTTTAACAAATATACAGTAACATCCTTAGTAAGTATTTTTTGGTGAATAAACTTGGCATGTGATTATGAGTATCTGAAAAACGTTTTTTCCTACCTAATGAAACAAAAATTTGATGCCATAACTAAAATGAGAAACATCCATAATATTAAGAAAAGTAGATAAAACTTTTCGAATCCAAACTGCAAATGTGTGGATTACTTTTACCTCTCTTATCAAAAGCACTTCAAGTGGGCAAATAACTATAAGTAAAAGGCGAAATATCCATAATATAAACATATATGGATAAAACCTTTCAAATCGAAACGGCAAAGATATGGATTATTTTTACCTCCCATATCAACAGGACCAAGTGTACAAATAATTATCACTAAAACGAGGAACGCCCATAATATAAACAGATGTAGATAAAACTTTTCAAATCCAACCGTTAAAGGTGTGGATTATTTTTACCTTTCGTATCAACAGGACTTCAAGTGTGCAAATAACCATAACTAAAAGGAGGAACACCCTTAATATAAGCAGAAGTAGATAAATCTTTTCGAATCCAACAAGCAAAGGTGTGGACTATTTTTACCTTTCGCATCAACAGGACTTCAAGTATGCAAATAACCATAACTAAAAGGAGGAACACCCTTAATATAACAGAAGTAGATAAATCTTTTCGAATCCAACAAGCAAAGGTGTGGATTATTTTTACCTCCCGTATCAACTGGACTTCAAGTGTGCAAATAGTCATAACTAAAAGGAGGAACACCCTTAATATAATCAGAAGTAGATAAATCTTTTCGAATCCAACAGCTAAAGGTGAACTATTTTTACCTCCCTTATGAACAGGACTTCAAGTATGCAAATAACCATAACTAAAAGGAGGAACGCCCATAATTCAAACAGAAGTAGGTAAAACTTTTCGAATCCAATTGGCAAAGGTGTGGGCTATTTTTACCTTTCCTATCAACAGGGTTTTGAGTGTACAAATTTCATGATTTCAGAGATGAACGAACGCAGTCGAAGATAATGATATCTTCGAGAGAGATCTTTTTCAAGGATGAAAGTGGCAAAAGAAAGAGAGCAGCAGCTGGGAGCCAACGCAACTTGAATGATTATAAATCACTCCTGGTGACGGTTCCCAAGAAGTCCCTCCAGATCCATCGACTGGCGACCCAAACCTGAAAGAGATTGGGCTCGCTTCAGACGGCATAAAGTAATTGAAACATTCGAGGACAGAAAATACTCTTATTTTGGGGCAATAATGGCTTTGGGATGTTTTTTCCTTTGTTTTGTTCGCTCATCCTACAAGCAGTTCGTCTTTAAATCTAATAAAGAGCTCATTTGAGCATTTAAACCAAAAGAAATTGGCCTTGTAAAATACTTTTTTAGATTTTCTTCAGATGCATTTAAAATGAGTAAGATTTGAAATTTGATGTTTAAATTTTTTTATTAACCTATAATTAAAACAAGTAATATAAAACATAGGTCAATTCCTACTTAGGTCAACTAAGATTTTTTTATTTCAATTACTTGTTATTAAATAATTACAACTAATATAAATAATTTATTAAAAAAGTATGTTGGACCAAAACAAACTCACGTCCGTATCCATTAAAAATAAGCCAGAACACAATGCGTATGCGGGAATTTTCAATACCAATTGAGGCGACGAAATTGCTTGAATTTTCTACGTCAGTTGGGGTAACGCAATACCGATTAGAAATTTTTAGTTTCCTTTATTCTGTTTTATTTTAATTTCAAATTACTTCAGAATGAATCCGAAAAATCGATTCATTAACAATGTTTAATTTTAAATGTACCAAACACCAAGAAAATAAAAAGAATCGTTTGAAATAATAGATCGAAAACATGTTACGCCTAACCTTATCAGAGTGGGGTGAAAAGCTGGTCTTATTAATTTGGTGGGGAAGTTAGTTTTTAATTAATTAATAAAAATAATAAATGAATTAATTTTTTTAAAAAAACTGTATTAGCGCTATGTGTTGTTCACTACAAGTTTTAAAAAATGGACTCGAACTTGAATGGATGAATAAAAAGTATTTTATGAACGATTGAGAATTTGAGCAAATTATATTTAGTTAGACTGTGAACTAATAGTAGGAATAGAATTAAAAAAAGTCTTTAGAATCAAGCTGTTACTTAAAGGCTATGTATAGAAAATATTTCTTAAGAATTTGTGACAAGGATCCTCCTCAAACTTTCAAGCTTAATATCTAATGAAAGGGATTTTATGTTTAGATATATTTCTTCCCAATCGACTGAAATCCAAATTTGGCACTGAACTATAACTGTTGCCATAAAAATCACATAACGAATTTGACAACTTTAACCTAATTTATCAAATTCGTCATTGTGTTTTTGCGATGTCGTTTACAAGCTTAAGAAAGCAACAACCAACAGACGATAACTCAAAACATGATAAATATCTACAATGAGGATTTTTTCTGTTTAATGAATTTTATCCATTTATCTTTCTTTATTTTGTAATTATCGTGTTAATTTATATCCGAACAATCGGAGTCAATTCCTTCTTAGGTCAAAAAAAGAACATTTTTATTTTAGTTAGGATTTTATTAAATAATTGCAATTAATATAAGTATGTATATACATATGACTGAATCACAATATTAAGTGGAAAAATAGAAACCAAATTTCTTCGCCATTTTCCATTCTCCTTCTCGACAAGTAGCTCAATCTTAAGTTTGGGAAGGAGAGGTGACCAACAATGGATGACAAAGATTTTTAAGGAAAGAAATCGGAATTGGACCTGAAGTTTAAAGTTTGTTAAGCTTTATTTTTTGAGAAAACACTTTTGTTCTAACCAATAGGCCACAATTTCTAACTCTCTCGAAAATCATAAAAAGCATACTTAAAGCAAAAACTTTCGAAAATTTATATAAAAAATGATTGATTTTAGCAAGAACTGAACTCGCATTCTTCACCTTCATGTGAAAAGTACTGAAATCCTTGCACTAAACCGATTGAGCTACTGCCTGTTGATTTCAATTTTCGTAACAAACTGATAAAACTCTATTTAACGCATTGAAAATGAATTAAATTTAACGAATGAATGAATATTTGAAAACCCTGTATTAACACAGAGTATCATCCATTACAAGGTTAAAAAATGTATTTGAACTCGAGTGGGTGAATAAAAAGTATTTCAATAACAATTGAAAATTTTAGCAAGATATGTATATGGAGAGTGTGAACTAATAGTAGAATTTGAAAAATAGTGTTGTCCCTGAAAAATCGCAAATGTACCTTTATTTCTTTATCCTTTGTTCCCATAATAAGAACTTCTAATTGATTTCTTTTCACGCACACGACCGAGGTACGATTTACATTAAAAGCGAAATTTCATTCGTTATAATATTCTAACATAAATAAAAAATATTCTAGTAAAAATACATTTAATTTCATAAAAAATTTATTGTATTCTTAAAATATTTAAATTTGTAAGCAATGATTGAGAATTTATTTTTATAATAATGTTAGTTAGTTTTTATTTAAAATGCATTTAAAGTTTTAATGAATATTTATAAATGTTTGATGCCTTTAGTCTTATAATTATATTTTAGATAAATATATTGTTTTCTACTTTTTGGTGCACTGAGAAAAGCATGATTCTTAAAATGACTTTTTTACAATTGTATATTTTTTATCCTTTATTTCCTTATCCTTTGTCCCCATAATAAGAAATTCCTATTGATCCTTTTTCGTGCATTTACGACTAAATGTATCCCTTACATGAAACTAAAATTTAGTCCTACTAATTTTTATCGAACACATTTGGTTCATAACAACTGCTCATTCATAAGTCTTTTGAAGCTTTGTTAGCTAAAACTTGATATATGTTTTATTTCATGTAACATTTTTTTAAATTGTGCTATATTGAATCATTTGTTCCCCTGATCGCAACAAAGTCATATTTAAAAAAAAAAAAACAGAAATAAATGTTATCTTATTTCGGCCTCTAACATTTATGTTTATGGCATTTTTTTCCCTGTTAATTATTACTAGATGCCATGATATTGAAAAAAGAAATTGGTCATCAAAGGAAACTAATAATAAATAAACTAACCAAATCGTTAACTGCTGATTGTGCATTGATATACATTTAACTTATTTTAACCCCTTCACTGCTGCTCTAACCCAATCGGCATTGCGAGTGAACCCTGGTTGGCCGGTTTTTATATTAAACAAGGAGTACAGTGTATAAATTCAATTATTAAGTATTTACCCTCTTTATATTCTTCAAGTCTGATTTAAAATTGGAACCTGCCCTTTAGGATAAATTAGCATGGATGGTTGGCCAGCAAAGTAGAATAAGGGTTAATATTTGAACTAAAATAAAATTATTTAGAGAAATAGGATTAAAAAATTTAACAAATATTTCAATAACCAAGAAGAAAATATTTTCCCGCCATTACTTATAATGCACGTTGTGCAGTAAATAAAAAAATTTAATTGGTGAGTAAACTTGAAATTTCAATTATTTTACATCATTTTGCTGGCAATGTTTCTTTTTTCTTAAACTGAAAGTCATGTTATGCAATAGAAGTTTCCACGATTGCCTAGCACTAAGGTTTTGGCTTCAGAACAGGAGTGTTTCCGGTTCGAAAACTGATTCCACCGAAGAACCGTCGTATAAGCGGGTTTGGTACACGCTAAATCTATCCTCCTCCCGTTGGTGTGGCGTGGAAGTTAGGACGGGTTCAAACTCAGGTGTCGTCTTCATCATCTGACCGAGGTCCAAAAATATGTGATCCGTCCCATAATAGCCCTATTATTGCTTCCGAATAGCTGGAAGTTAATATAACTAAGCGATTGAAGTTTCGCCAATGCATTTCTTGAGTCTACCCATTTATGAAGCATATTAAGCTGAGATGTCCTGGTGGTAAGATTTCAGCTTTGGGGTTGGAAGGTCCCAGCTTCAAGACTTCTTTCCACCGAAAGTCACTGAGTAATAAGTATGGTACACGTTAAATTAGTCAGGATTGAATGTTTTCTCACTGATGTGTGCGGAAGCTGGGAAAAGGCGGGCAAACTAAGGTGCCGTTCCGTTTTGCGATCCCCTCTCAAAATTGCAATGCATGTCCCCAAATAACTTTGGTATTGTTTTAAGTTTGTTGCATTGATGTAACCAAATTATATTGTAAAACCTTTTCTAGTCAGATGTGTATATTGTTTATTTAAATTGGGATTTCCAATTAATCCTTAAACCAATTCTGCTTGGACTGTTTATGTTATTTAAATCTATATAACTATTTAAACGTGTTTAATGGTCTTCTGAAGTGGGTTGTTGTTGTTTTTTACTAAATTCAGATCAATATATCTCCAATTCGGTAGAAGAGATAGTTAAATTATATTGACGTCCCGTTTTAAAGCAGCGCTAAGGCTATTTTGGAACGGATCTATTTTTGAACCACAGTCAGTTAACGAGGAAGACACCTGAACTGTAACGTCCCTCCAAATTTTCACACCACGCCAGGAGAAGGAAGTTTACCCCTAACAAACTAAACATTCCCCAGACCTGCTTACACGACAAATAGGTGGAATTGGGTCTTGATTCTGAAAGATTCCGGTTTCGAAGCCGATGACTTAACATCAGGTCACCTCGGCCCCTATAGAAAAGAGGTAAGTCGAAGGCGTTGAATAAAAAGAAGAGAAATGATTGTATGAGTGAGTACTAAATATATATCTATATGTTTCTTTCTGATGCACGAAAATTCTCGGTAATAACTAACATTCCAACAAGTAACGCCTACTTTTTGTATTAGCGATAATTACGTTCAGCTGACAAGCAGAAAGGTTGCTAATTCTAGTTAGGGACATTATGAAAAATTGGAATTTTGAAAACGTGATGTTAAATCGCAATTAGTATTGCGTTTTATGGGAGCACGTTTCTTGAGACGTGTTCCATTTCCGGCATCATTAAAGTGAACATGAAATCATATCACGGAACTCACGAAAAAATTTTACTTACTCGAGTAAAGGAACTGAAGTGACTTGAAATAATATCAGAATAGTGTTGCGCATGTATAAAAGAATAAAAAATATTAAAGTCCATTCCTACTTAGGTCAACAAAGAAAATTTTTATTTTAGTTGCTTTTTATTAAATAATTACAATAATTGATATAAATAATTAATCAAAAAATCATTGATTTTCGCAAGAATTGAAAACCCATTGTTCACTTTCACTTGAAAAATACTGAAATCCCTTGCATTTTACCGATCGCGCTACAGCCCGCTGCTTTCAATTTTCATTACAACTGCTAAAACTCTATTTAAAGTATTGAAAATTCAATTTAATGAATGCATTAATATTTGAAAATACTACATCAAGTGTCATCTACTTAAGTTTGAAAAATGTATTTGAACTTAAGAGGGTGAAAAAAAAGTATTTTATAACGATTGAAAATTTGAACAAGATATATATAGAGAGAGAGTGAATATGAACTAATAGTAAGAATTGAAAAATATACGCAATCGCATGTAGCTAATGGGGTTCCTTATTTTTTGATTGATTTAATTGTATTTGTGTGATATTATATATGCGATTGATTTTCATCTTTAATTTTTCGTATATTGATTTGAAAAGTTGTTGCATTGTGAAATAGGTAAACTTTGTGTCAGCTTTTTTTTGTTGTTGTTGCAAATCTACCGAAATAGTTATAAAAATGCTCGGAGATTCCAATTAAGTTCATTAAAATTCGAAATTACTTCATTCATAAAATTTATAAAGACTGGTTAAAATCTTTAATCATAATTACTGTTATAAAAAGTAATTTATTTTTGAAGTTATATTGTTTCATCGTACCTGTGTAAAATAAATATAAATAATATACGAAAAAATAATTTTTTGAATTTTTTTCAGTTTAACTCATAATTTATTTCCATAATATATTTTTTTCTGATTTAAATAAGATTTAATTATTGAAAATATGTTCTTTAAGAGAAAAATGTTATTCTAACATTTAAGTTAAATTTGAACTAATATAATAAATATAGAGTAATTACTAAATTATTAAAATTAGTTTAAAAGAAAAATTGAATTTTTATTATGGAATCATTTTAAAACTACTCTACCATATTAATCTCTAACAGAGTGACTTTTCTGAAAATCACCAAGAGGACATTTATCTTTTAGAATAATTCTAATTATAAACTACAGTGAAAGTATCATCATGAAAATCTTGTTGCCTCATTCTATTGTGTGAGAATATTTCTTTTATTCTGCGTCAATAATTCTAATGTATTTTTTAACAATATCGTCAAGAAATTTTCATTTCCTAATTCTATTTCGCTGCTGGTTTGAAAAATATTTTGGAATGCGACTGAAAACACGAGATCTGAGAAAGCTAACTTTTAAATGCACTTTAATTCTTATTAACTTGAAACGTTTGCTCGAATTCTAAATATTAAAACAATTGAATATTGGAACAATGATATTTCAAGTTACATTTTCATTTCCTTTTATACAATTTTTTATTAAAAAATATATTTGTAGAATTTGAAATATATATCTATATTGGCAATATATTTTGTTAATATTTAAACTTGGAACTTATAATAAACTAGGGAGAGTATTCTCCACTCCCTCTTATTATATAATTACTAAATACGACTTTTTATTATTCATAGTACATTGGAGAAAAAAACGGAATATGATTTTTTAAGATCTTTCTTTTCACCTATTCTATTCAAATCAAAAATTCTTAAAATTTTAAAATTTGTGGCTAAATTTCAGCTGCTTTTATAAAAAGTTACTCTTTTGAGTTCATATTCATATAGTCAGAAATATACTGATCTACAACCGGTCAACCACGGATAAGGCCAAAATTTTTTATATAGATTGACAGCCAATAAACCACTGACAAGACCCAAAATTTTAAGCAGATGGGTAAATTTAAGGATACATTAATGCGTTCAATTTCCTTTACCTAGCTCTTGGTTTAATTGAGTTGATACATTTAAATATACAATAACTAAAGTCTAATTGGCAGAATCTACCAAATTCCATACGTCTACAAATTTTATGAAAAATACCGTACACAAACTTTTAAGCTTAGAGTTCCTTGGATTTTGAGTTATTATGCACATAGAAAGAAAAACATGATTAAAAAATTAACTTTTCCAATTTGAAGAAATCAGAAGCGTAAATACCCCAAACTCTTTAGACCTTATTTTTGGCGAGAACTCAATACTTTGTTTTTGTACTGTTCGTAGGCTAGAATAGGACATATGACAATAAACATGGTTAAAAGATTCAAGTAATTTTTAAACGTATTCTACTATTCTATATAAAAATTCTACTATTCTACTATAATTTTTAAACGTATTCTACTATTGCTTTATATTTCATCCTTTTAGAATTGGCGAAATTGAAATAAATAGATATAAAGGAAATTTAAATGTAAATGAAAATAAATTATTTTATGTCTGCTTTTAAAATAAATCATTTTATTGTTAATTAAATTCCAAAAGATTTTACATCACAGAACTAAAGAAATGTTAATGGGTAGTTAAAGTTGCAAAACATGCCTGAAATTGTAGCTTCAAAAAAGCCATTACCTATCATTTGCTAGTTACTAAGTTACATAATAGGGATTTGAGACGATAAATTAATCAGAGAATTGGATTTAATTTGTAAATACTTTGCAGCAAACTATGATGAATAACGTTCTGCATTGTTTTGATGGATTCTGAATTTGATTCCATGATTAAAATTCATAAATCCTTGACCTGTAAAAGGACTTTTATTTCTGTCTACCAATCTTCATATGTTTTGTTCTTAAAGTTTTTATTTTATGATATTCAATACATATATTCACCTCCAAATTATTTTAGGAGTCTAGAGTCTAAAATTTCATTTTTTCATTAAACTGCATATTTTTATTTATTGCTCCAAAAATCTGAACTTCAATATAAAAATCGATAAAGATAAAATGTAACTGCTGTTTTGCCGTTTTCAAAATTTACTTATGAATGTAACACAAAGGAAGATGCACTGAATGTATTTCATAGTTATTAAGTTATCATAAAAGTCGTTTGTTTGTAGATGAAATAAAATTCAATCAACTACAACCCAGAAATAAAATGAAGAACTGATAGCGAGAAGAAAAATCTTTGTTCACCAAATTAAATAATAAGATAACTCGCCATTAATCTAAAATAAGCTACAAAATAGATCTAATCGTTCCATGCAGTAAGATTAAATCGTGAAGAGAATTTCTTCAAAAAAAGTAGACATTTCATAGCCTTAATTTTGAAAACAATATAAAAGCTTGTAATAAAATATTTCATGAAAGAATGAAATTGTTGGCATGGTTTCTTGTGATTGTTTACAAGAACAAGATATCTAAATCATATATAATTATAATTATAAAGAGGTCAAATTATCTAGCTAAAATGCAGCCCATGTTATTGAATTACAATGTAATATCCATTTTCTTTCTTAAAAAAGCAAGAATTTCGAATTCGGTTGGTGCAAATATAGAACAAAGTCATAAAACTAAAAAAAAGGGCAAATAAATTAAAATTTTAATCAATGATTTCGTATTAAAATTCTGAAATAAAAAGTTGCTTGATATGCTAATGAGGTTCACTTAAAAATTAAAGGTGCTAAAATAAAAAGTAAAATGAAGCCTTTTTGTGCTAACAACAGAAGTAGTTCAAAAAAATTTCAAAAAGCAATATTTAAAAAATAAAGTACTGTCTTTATATATTGTGTACAAAATTAGTAAAGTAAAGTTCTATGTTTACGTATTTGAAACTGTTTAATTTATGAAATAAAACGGGAAATGAAAATTTCTTCTATATATTTAATATCCCACAAAAGCAATTGTTTTTATCATATTTTTAACTGTGGCAGTAGCATGCAAATGAATGATTTGATGAAACAAAGAGATTGATTTTTTTTTGAGATTTGACAATAATTGTTTTTACTATATATACCATACTGCTTAGATTCAGTACCTAATTTCCCACATAAAATATTGGGTACTTGCGAATTAGACCACCCAACTTTATCACCAAATTTGAAGTCGTCGCCAATGAGTTGCTAAACCGCCAATTATGGCAATCCGGCAATGGTGTAATCCATTGATCTTTATCGTCAAATTAAAATCCGTTGCCAATGACTTACTAAACCGTTGGCGAAGACGGTCAAATACGTAAGTACCAAATATTGTTGAGTTGGGCTTAACAGTTAGTTAGAAACAATTAATAAATTTAGTGAAAAAAGTTCTCTTACAATGAAATTTAAGTCCTAAGAAACTAAATTTTAAGAATTTCTAGGTGATATGAAAATTGCGTTTTTGGAATATTTTCTTTTTAAAATTTCAAAATATTGCTTATTTTTAATTTGAGAATATTTTAGCTATCATCAGGACTTGGAAAAATTTATAGTCATCTTTAGTTTTGAAATCCCATATGTCCTCATAAGATGTAAAAATCAATGGATTTGCATTAAAAAAATGCATATATAACTGGAATACCATTTCATTCAAATTTATTCTTTTCCTTACGATTATTAAACTTTTGTCAGAAAAGACAATTTCTACCATAGCTAATGAAATCGTGATTACACCTGCTGGGTTTTATTTTCTGTTTTTCGCTTTTCTTTTACCGATAACATAACTGAGGCAAAGCATTTTTTCTATAAAGTAACGAAAAAAATTTACATACCAAAAACTTATTAGAATTTCTATTTGTTAGAAATTTAATCTATTTGGAATTTTTGACTCGATCGATTGTTTCACTACTCTCTCCCATAGTACCCTCAATAATGAAACTTTTAATCATCAAATGTGATGATTAAAAGTCTCGTCATTGAGGTGAAACAAAAATAGGTAGCACCACGGATGAGTTAGAAGAAAGATATAGTCAAACTTTGCTAAAGGAGCTAGCAAAACTTTAAAAAAGTAAACTCGCTTAAAGAGCGATGTTTCACTGAAAGAGTGGAGAGGAGGCAGTGTAACCTCTCGAGTTTAATTTTTTTTTTCAAAATAAACATTACTTACACGAAAGAGTTCACGACTATACAGTGTTGTAGAACATTTCTCCAAGAGATTTGTGTTAATGCTAGTGGCTCCTTAATCGACGAGCATCTGTCTTTCACAAAGATTATGGGGCTGGAAGTTGATAGAAACGACAGAGATAAGCTAGTGAAAAAAAACCCAGCCAGAAACACAGAAGATTGATGGTCGAGTACATTGTGTCACAGCACAAAGCTGCTGAGGAAATATAACTATAAGAGAGAAAAATGATAAATGCAACAAGGCAACAAACTTCCAAAGTGAAAAGAGGGAGATATCGAAAGAATTTCAAATTATTGCAACCCATGTTAATAAGAATCTCTCTAATGAGCAACAAATTCATTTAACGATAATCTGCCACATTATAGCCATAGAATGTTGAAGCTTAGACAAACACAAATGTCTCCAGTCAATTTTCTTTTCAAAAAAATGATGCTCTATAAATATTATTTATTTATTTTTCGTTTATTTGTTTAATTACATTATTATTATTTTGTTTGGGAAGTTATTTTTTTATTGTGGAACTGACAGCATTTCTTTATTTTTCTGGAATTTCAATGATATAAAATTATTTCAATGAGTGCTTCACATTACGAGTGAAATTTTGTAAATAATTATGTTTGTTAACTAGTTTTTCGTTCAAAACTTACATTTTAAGCTATAATTAGAGAAAAAAAGCCCATTTATCACCAAAAAATGTTTTTTTTATTTTGTTATTGTGACTGTGTTTAATTTTGTTGGTGATAACATATTAACCACCTTACAATACAAGCAATGACATTTCGCTGACCTATTCTATAAAAAAATGAAATACAAATAACCTAACAAAAAATATGTATTTTTGTAAAACTATTCATTGTTAATTATCCCAAAATTTAAAACATGAAACATGAATCTACACATTAAATCAGTGATAGTAAAATTGATTATAATGTAAATTACTAAATTCATAATTTTTAATTATTCTGATGAAGCAATATAAAACATAGAGCTGCTTACAATGGAACATTACATTTTGAACGTGACATTTTTGTCCGTTTTTTTTTGGCATTAAAATGTTCACAAGATACAGGGGTTGGACAAAATAATGAAAAAACCTTGAAAGATCATTAAAATATATTTTAATATGGTGTAGGTCCACCTTTTACAGCAATTAGAGCCTCAGTTTTCCGAGGAATGGATTCATGCAAATTGTGATTTGTTTCCAAATGAATTTTAGCCCATTCTTCAGATAAATCAATTTCCAGTTATTTTAGAGATGATGGCGGCGAAAATAGACTGATGAAACTTTACTTTAAAATCAATCATAAGTGCTCAATAATGTTGAGAAATGAGGAGATGAGATGCTCAACTATAGGGTTTGCTACATTATCATCTTGAAAGTAGCGTTACCCACCGGAAACAGTTCTTGAATCATGGGATGAACTTGGTCACTCAAAATTCTTAATAGTCTAAGCTGTTAATTCTACCATGAAGGAAAATTATTGGGTCGGCATATTTCCAAGAAATAGTACTTTAGATCACCACAGAACCCCTGACATGTTTTACGGTTGGGAGAAGGCAGTCTATATGAAATACTTCTTTTGGCTGTCTCCAAACATACAAATTAAGGTAAAGAATGATTTTTCAGAAAAAAATAACATTTTTTCACTGCTAGACGTTCTGGAGGCTTCTACACTACTCTAAACGCATTGAAACGTTTGTTTTTGAGAGCAGAAATTTTCTAATTGCAGATATTCCGTCGAATCCAGATTTGTTCAGCTCCTCTCGAACAGTTTTCGTGGAAACTGCGTTCTGTAGATGCTCATTGCAGTAATTTCAGGAGCCGTGGTCTTGCTATCCTCTCTAGCAATTCAATTCAGAGTTCGACGTTCTCTCGCAGAAAACTTGGAGTCAGACTTGTGCTTTCCTGAGGACTTTTCCCCTTCTCTTTTAAAAGCAGTCATTACTTTGGAGATAGTACCTCTTGAAACGCCAAGCATTCGGACAGTTTCGGTTACACTAGTGCCTTCCATAAAGACACCAACAATTTGGCCTTTTTGAAACCTTCTCTTTAAAAAAAACATTATTTTTCTTCTGTAAAAAAATTTTATTTTAAATAAAAATATCAATTAACAAAAAAATAAAGATAAAAATCATTAAAATATGTCAAATTTTGATTGTTTATATCATGTTCAAAGATTATGATGCCAAAATGTTAGGAGTTTCCATTATTTAATCCAATCCCTTTATTTTAAGGCGATGGTTTCAGAATTTCAAACTGTCCACAAATTTACCATTTTCAAAAGTATCCTCGAGAGTTTCCAGCCTCTAATCTCAATGTTGGAAATGCCACTGCTCTGGAAACTTAATTTTAATTCGGAGGAAGCGAGAGTGAAAAATGCAGACAGAAGTAGTTAAACTGTCTCCGGCGATGATCTGATAAGTTGCGGCCGTCAAACCCCAGAATTTACGAGCGAATCTCCGCTGACGGATCCCAGGACTCCGAGATGACGAATGAGCATTCATTTGGATGCTAATAATATCTTCCGGAAGGCAGGCCCCTCTCCTCTGGTCGGATTAGCATAACACATTCCGTCGGCCGTCAGGTCTCGTGCGAATAGACTGGCCTGTCGAGTCATTTATAATGCGAAGAGAAATAACTCAATGAATACAGCTGATGGATTTACACACTCTTTCAGCTTGCAAGGAGAAGAGATTGTTCAGATCATACTTCCAGAAATCTTTGTTTCTTTGGAGTCTGTCATATTTTGCTGACCTTCTATTAAGTAAATTCTGTTCTGTTTTCCTCCCCCCCAGGGCCCTTTTCCAATTCCTACTATTAATTTACACTCTCCTTATATATATCTTGTTCAAGTTTTCAATCTTAACTAAAATACTTTTCATTATCCACTCAAGTTCAAATGCATTTTTTAAACTTTTAGAGAATGACGCTTGATGTTAAAGCAGTTTTCTTTCAAATAATAATTCATTAAATTTAATTCATTATTAATACTTTAAATAGAGTCTTAGCAGTTTGGAATGAAAGATGAAATCAACAGGCAGAAGCTCGATCGGTGCAATGCGAGGATTTCAATATTTTTTGCATGAAGGTAAAGAATTGGAGTTCAATTTTTGGGGAAATCAATCATTTGTTGATAATTTTTTGAAACCTTTTGCTTTATACTTTTTATCCAAATGATTAACGAAAGTGAGTTCGCAGTTGTAGCTTAGTGTTTAGAACAAAAAAAATTTTTTTATGAAATTGAAGAAATTTTAAGTTTAATTCCAATTTCTCTCCTTAACATCTTTGTCCTCAATTATTGGTCAATTCTACCACCTAACTTTTAGTTTGAGTTACGTGTCGAGAAGGAAAATGGAAAATTGGAAGGAAATTAGCTTTCTTTTTTGCCCTTTAATATTGTTATTCTGTCATATGTATATACATATTTTGTTAATTGTAATTCTTTATTAAAGAATAATTAGAATAAAAATTTTTGTTGACCTAAGTAGGAATTGACTTTAAAAAAATTATATTATTTTTTGATTTTCTGGTTTTTTTCCCCATTTTCAATTATTCAGAATTTTTATGTAATTTGAGTTTTAATTTCTTTTGAAATCATCAGTTTATTTTATGTAGCTGTATCTCTTTGATACCTTACTCTCAACAACGTAAAATCCGGAGATCAAGAACTTCCAGGTTAAGTACTCCAGGAACTATTCATCAAACAGGCCACATCTTTCACTTCTGAGTATAACCTATCCGATAATAAATACATACAATTGATTTTTCATTTACCTTGTATGGCGTGTTTACTTTAACTCTTTATTTATAAAAAAAGAGGTGTAGTTTCGTTTTTTAATGAAACTGTTGGATTGAACTAAAAATATTTTAGTTTGACAAATCTATTTTGGTATTATTATAATTCCATGTTTCCTTGCTTTTTCCTATGCAATTGAAGAACATAGCATAAGAAACAAAAGAGAATACATATTCAAAACATTTGCATTTGTCAAGATTCCTATTATTTCTTTATCACTCTATTTATTTTCAATTTTTTTTCTCAGCAAATAAATTCCTTCATCTAAAGCCGCATTTCAACCTCCTGCTCATCATAATCCCACTATAATATATATATAAGTTTATAAATTGTTTTATTGGCGTTTAGAAAACTCCCGTGTGCCACTAAGTAACACACGGGGTATACAGCACATCACAGTATACAAAACAGGGAGTATACACAACTCATTTCATAAAGAAATAACAGACAGTACTGACAGAAAACAGTCATTCCCGAACCGGGACTCGAACCCAAGACGCCTAGATCACGGGGAAGAAACCTTGTCCATGTGCCAAGACATCGACTAAGTTCAATAATTTTACATATTTTTATATGAATTTAACAATTTATATTTTATTACATATCGAGATCTAAGAAAGAAAAAATAGTGCAAAATTCACAAATGTGTCTGTTATGAGATACAATTGAAGAAATATGTATGGAGATAAACCTAAATAATCAGTAGTACAGTGAAATCTGAAAACGTCAGCAAAATCGAAGTATCCTTACTGCCTTTGATAAATGTATGTGAAGATGTTCATAGCCGCCGTTCTGACATAGAGGTAGCTTGTCATCTGAGTGTTCTGAGTTCGGGTACCGGTTCGTATATGGTTCTTTTTTTTTCTGTGTTCTATCTTTGATGTGTATGAATGTGTGCCCCCGTAAAAAGGGGTTTTGCAAGCAAATGTCTTTTAGGGTATTAGCACGCAATGCAGATCACAGCATACCAATTCTGATCATTATTTTGAATTGCCAATTGATTATGAAATATTCTCACTCCATTGGGGTGGAAGGGTGTGATCATGAATGTCGGACATCAATTACAGGTGCCATCCAATAAATGCCAGCCACCCATGTCTATTACATCACATTTTGGTAGGGATAATCTGATTGGTAGGGTTTTGTATTAACATCACTTGATTTTCAAGTTCGAATCCCGCCACCGAAGACTCTCCGTCTGTGTGTTGGCTGGCGCAATCATAATTATTACACACGTTATCACAAAGTACTCAGTGTCGAGAGCAACAGCGCTGGGAGTACTGGTTCAGCGGTGATCGTGCTCTGATTCAGGTCTAAATTACGATCTGTGTATGAGTGAATGAAATGCACGAATGAAATTCATCCCGTAAAAAGGGTTGTGACGCGAGAGTAACTAAGCCGTACTCTTGACCCTAGTTGGTGCTACTGAAAATAAGACGCTTATTTGGCTTAAATCAATGACAGATAACTGTCAACAGGCTTGTGAAGGGCCATAAAATACAACACGACACACAACATCTGTTCACTCGTATTATAGCAGTACTATAAAATTAATCTCTTGACCTATGGATTAATTTAACTTTTTAATCAGAAGATGCATTCTATTTGAGATACATTTATTTATCTTTTTATTTCTATTAGGGAAATTGAAGACTTAAAAGTGTTATTAGGGGATTTTTGAGTTTTAAGTTGCTTTATGCTTTTATTTAACTGCAGATTCAAACCTATCAATAATCATGCACTTTCAAGTTACTTTTCCCTTGCTGTGCTGGCAACATAGAATACAACCCGATTCATCAAACACTAAAGACAGATGTTGTTTCAGGTAATGTCTTTTTCCTCGTTTAAGTTAGGAGCAACTTTTACTGTCTTGTTTATAACTGCAGTTTGTAATTCTAATGAATCCGATGGAACAACTCGCTGACAAACGAATTTCCAAAAATCAAACCCAGAAATCTTACCCAGTTCATGCAGGGTATTGAAGATATGATTATCTTAGATGAAAGTCCAGAATAATATGCTTCATTGACATCCTCCATTAAGCACTTCTCCAAGCAGTTTTAACTTATCATCAAAATCCATGGAATCATTTTCCTCCACAAACATTTCCTTTTTTTTTTCCTTAGTCGTATTGTGTTGCATAAAGCTGTAAAATCGTTATTCGTATTGTATTTAACGTTGTTTTGCACACGTATAACACGTTTTTTTTTTTTGCTAAATGCAGTAATGAATTGATCCTGTTCGATCAAACAACAGGGTAGCATTTAAAGTTAGTTTCCTTATTTACAGTTTGGTGCGAAGGTAATTTAACCCCCTGCTTGGCGCACTTTTCAAAAATCGCCAACTCGCCAATCACGAATTACAGACAAGAGCACAGATCAGCTCTTCCGGTCAAGGAGAAAGATAGCCTAGGGTTGCCATAATAAAATGAATGGTGTTGCCAGCATTAGCATATTATCGTCAACTTGGTGAAGAAGGGGGTTAAACTACACATCAGCCTACAGTCCTAATGTACATTAAAAAACCTCGTTCTCACCTACGTTAGTAAGATTCATAATATTTACATCGCAGTTGACAATGATTCCTGAATAGTTCCTCGATTAATTTCGGGGGAACAACGGCACAAGAAAAGCTAACCGGCTGTTAGCACAGGGTAGACTATTACACCGGTAGCTCAAGGAATCCACCGATCTCCATCGGGAGGATTTTAACTCAGATACCAGAATCACACGAAACTTTTCTCATCTCAATCAAAACAACGATCCTCTCAACAATTCCTCTCTTTTCCAAAATTTATTTTCTGTCAAAACTCCTCAAAACTTTGTACATTGATGCATTTGAGATCCCTGCTATTCAATAGCTGTTTAGAAACCTCAATCATCTTCAGTCGACCGAGGGATTGTTCGTTAATGATCCACCCTCATAGCTGACCCTTCACTATGAAAAGACTTACATCTGAAAGGTTTGACACTCTTCTCCTTTTAAGATGCGATTTATTTCTTTGAAACGACGAAAAACGAACGTGTGGATCTTTATCTAATCTCAAATAATGGCCAGATAACTGGACTAAGCATGAGAGGATCACCCATCTCTCTGTGCGGAAGATAAAATATGAAAAGATGTTAGACAAATATAAGAAGATGTTACACAACTGGCGACACAGTTAGCCAAAATGCAAATTATTAAGTGTGGGAACCAGGGAACGTTACAGTGGTTAGCAGGTATCTTAGAACAGGATGGGTGAATCTTTACAATATATAGCCATAAGGACATATAATTATATTCAAACTGTTTTTTTTTATTTATTTATTTGCATTTACCATACAAAAGATAAAATTTAACTCGTGTTCAATAATAATTTTGTTCCATAATGTCTAGAAGATAAACAGAATTTTATTCTTTTTGTTTTTATGTGAAATATTAATTTGTAAAACATTGTTATTAACGAAAGAGGTTGAGAGTTTAGTGATATTGTTCTCTCGTAGTACCTTTTTAGTACCTTTTTTCAAATATCTCTAAAATTATTTTTCTGTATACTTGCATAAAATAAAATTTCAACATAAAATTTGCAATGAGCAAATTGGAGGAAATTTAGTCTTTGGCCCCTTTATCATAACTGTAGATTTAAATGAAATTTTCAGTCTATCAATGATGATAAGATATAATTTCCAAGATGCAAATGACTAAAACTTCATTAATATTGACATAAACGTTTTGAATTCTTAAATATTTTTATTTATTTTATCCCTGGAAGCATAACTTATGTACAAGAAGGCAGCAGGAACTAACTCTCCGCTTACAAGTGAAACAGGAGCAAGAGAAAGCGGAACAAGAGCAGAAGAAAGCGAAAAGAGAGAAGAGTATTTATCTCTAATGTTTATATGCTGTGATCTACTGATAAAGGAAATTCAATACATGTTGTTTTAGGTAAGGAGAAAATCATTTTGAAAGAATTCGTTTAGGCTGGAGGATTTTAATCCCTTCATTCGGACCGTGGATACCCCTTATCTAGGCATTTTTACAGAGCTCTTAAACATCATTTAAATAAAAATAGTGGAATTGGATCAGGCAATAAGAGAAAATTTTTAAAGGAAGTTAATACAGGTTAATCTAAGATAACAATTAGAAAATTAATTACTTTTTACTTTAGATTTAGAGGTATTTCTAAACACACACACACACACACACACACACACACATATATATATATATATATATATATATAGAGAGAGAGAGAGAGAGAGAGAGAGAGAGAGAGAGAGAGAGAGAGAG
>JAOUZG010039747.1:332908-350808 GCA_026289955.1 Argiope argentata
GAGAGAGAGAGAGAGAGAGAGAGAGAGAGAGAGAGAGAGAGAGAGAGAGAGAGAGAATTTTCAAGATCGATTCCAACAATTTTATTTCAATTTCCTTGGGACATTATAGAAAACTACTACAAAATTCTCCAGATACCAAAACAGTCCAATTTCTTATTTTTCATTAATTTTAAAACTCATAAAGTTAAAATGAATCATCATTGATTACTAATCCAGATTTGTTTTCCCTTTTTAAGATACATTTCGAAATAAACAAACGTACATTTTTTTACGAATTTTTCACGGTGTATGTATAGCTAACCAATCAGAATGGTCTATGTTTAATATGAAAATAATACATTGGTTTGGTCTGATAAGTAAGATTGTTAAAGTCAGCAGACGTAACTGATGTTGATGTTATTAACATCAGTTACGTCTGCTGACGTCTGATTGGTGAAGATTTGACTATTAAAATAGACAAGTAAAGTGCAAAGGCTTAATGTGAAACTCTATGAAATCGAGAATGTATGTTTAACTACATATTTGCATTTCATTTTTTTGTATGTATCAGGCATTTGTTTGCATTATATATCAGGCTTTTTGCCAGATACTGTTTTGCATAAAGTTAGAAATTCTAAAAACTTTATTTTTGAAAAATTATTCTCAATTGTTGGCTAATAATAATAATGTTTTATTATTGTTATGCATTTATTTATAGTGTAACAATAGCTAAATAATAAACATCTGTTACAACAGTATAACGAAGCTCTAACAGAATGAATAATAGTGGATTGATTCATTATTCGCTTGTTTCTCTTGAAATACGGTGAGCTTTACTTCGATTAAAAATCGGCGTGTAATATTTCAAAGTGCTTTTGATTTAAAAAACTGCGATTAAAAATGACGAAGGAGATTGTAATTGCTGTTGGTTTTTTGGTCCACTTGTTGTGGAATTGGTTCGAAATATTCTGTAATTATAACTTTTGGTATTGTTTGAATTTTTTTCCTTATGTGGTTTTCTTCATGATTTTGCAACATTTGGACTCCAAACGCACCAGGACACACGATGTGGCTTCGCAAACCGATATTGATTGGACTGGAGTGAAGGATGTGTCCACTCAAACGGATGATTTGGCTATCAACGATGACAGTTGCATCACAAAAGTTTGGATGTATATTGTCTCTTCTTGCAAAACGTATCTTGACGAATTGTTGGCTGAATCCGAAAATTGATAATGAATCAGTTATGATAGTTTAAAGACAAACTCCAGTCCAATATTTGCTATTTATATTCCAAAGGAACTGTAACAAAAAGCTTTCTGGACCAAACAGCTTTAATTCTTCTGCATTTTCTTCTTCTTTTCAACTTAATGCTCGCAAAAAATAATTTTTTGGTACCTTTTGTGATTGACACTGAATTACAAAGGGACTGTTACAATTAAAAACCATATAAAAATAGCTGGACCTAAACTGCAATAATTTCTGCTCACGTAGAGAAACAGTTTCATTGGGAATTCTTCGAATACTTGATATCTCCTCGTCATTTTTTGAGTATTTCATAAATGCTCTTGTATATATTGTACATAAAGTTTATTTTTATCATTTTGTTTGTATATATGTTACCACTGCGGACTCTTATTTTTATTACTTTGTTTGTACATATGTTACCACTGCGGACTCTATTTTTCTATGAAGATAAACAATTTCTTCTGACATTGTGAAGATACTTATTCAACTGTGACTGTATAAAGCCTTAAGAAGGCATCCCGGACTATGATATTCAGGTCTGATTTGAAAGACCAACCCGATTTTGACTTCTCCCTCAGCGAGGTATCCCGGACTTTGACTGCGAACATCTAATTTGAAGAGTGAATGAACATCCAAGACCAGCATCTGACATTTAGTACTTTTTGAACGAACTGCTCTCGTAAGTTGTGGCACCGACTTCTGGCTGGACATCTGGTGGATCTGTAAGAACACACGAGACTGAATCTGACTTTTCGGCATCTTCCGACTTGACGACGGCATCTCTGAAGCTTGTTTCATTGAACAATAAAAAAAATGTATTACTCTCTGTTTTGATAAATAATGTTTTTTCTCATAATAGTCAAAAATATTTCAATAGCTGGTTCACTCCAAAAATAAAATTTCGGCTTCAACCACTTACATATGTCTTTGTTTTCTTTATTTTATACATTTCTCACACTACACCTATTAATCATTTCAAGCCACCCTATGATTCCTTCATAAAATTAATAGCATTGTGTCAACAACCTTTAAAATTTGTAAGTAATTCCGCCTTTGGTAAACGGAAAGAATTTATTGTTATAATGAATAAACAAAGGAATAAATAGATTAATTTTAAAAAATTAAAAATAAAGAAAAGCAAGGGATATAAATCTTTGCAATTCACACTGATAGGGAATACTAGGCATTCCTAATTCGAGGATATCTGAGGCGAATAAATAAATAAAAATTAAATTAAATAAATAAATAAATAATAAAAAGTTCTAAAAATTTTCGTTGTAATACCAGTTTAAAATTCCGTTTGTAGACAACACATATTATCTTTCTCAAAGTTAGAATTACTTTTTTAAGAAAACAGTAGATACATCAATATATTTTCGATAATAGTTTATGAATTATTCTTTCAGAAATCTTATCATTAATATGCTTGCTTCTCACATCCATGCAAATGTTTTCGAGCTACAATTCCAGGTCACCTTTACATTAAGAGAGGGTCAACAGGCATAGATAGAACGCGCTTTTTATTTTTCGTATTCAAAGACAGTATTGCTATCGTCAAAAAAATAGAACTCGAGATTTTGACGAATCAAAACGCTTTGGGCATAGATAAGTTAGAAAAGAACATTTTTGAAAACTGTCCATCTATATGTTTGCCACAAAGGTAACTCGGAAACGGTCTGAGTTAGATAGATGAAATTTTATACAAGTTCTCTGCCCCAAATTTGGCGAATTTTTGTTACATTTTGAGCAAGCATCGTTGAGGGAAAGTCTGTCTATCTCGGTATTAGAAAATAAGCCAGCACGATATTAACAAAAGATACTTTTCCGTTAGTCAGGTGGCAGTGAAAAGTCGCCAAACAAATTTGACGGAATTTTACATTATTTGGAGAATTTTTTTTTCCTTTAAGATCCTTGTTAGAAATTTGGCGAAATTCTACAATATTTCGAGATTTTTTTTCCTTTAAGATCCTTGTAAGAAATTTGGCAGAATTCTACAATATTTGGAGATTATTTATATCTTATTTATTTATTCATTTTGCTTTTAAACCCTAGTAAGAAATTTGGCGGAATTCTACAATATTTGACTTTTTTTCTTCAAAATCCTAGTAAGAAATTTATTAAAATTCTACAATATTTGGCCATGATTTTTTTTTGTTTTAAATTGTTAGTAAGAAATTTGGAGGAATTCTACAATATTTGGAGATTTTTTTTTATGCTTTAAATTCCTAGTAAGAAATTTGGTAGAATTTCACAATATTTGGACATTTTTTTTACTTTAAAATTGTAATAAGAAATTTGGCGGAGTTCTACAATATTTGGCGATTTTCCGCTGCCACCCGGCTAACGGAAAGGAACCTAATAAGATACATATAGTTTTCAATTGGTGGATTTTCTTACATGATACGTTACGCTTTAAAATGCTTTTATGATATTCTGCAAAGTGTGAAAAGAAATTAATTAAAAATTAAAAGGTGATTCAGATTATGAAAATTTTTAAATAAGATACTCATAATAAAGTAAAAATGGCAATTGATATTTTTTTGGAAATATCTCCACGAGATATAAACTCTTTCATATGTTACAGTCAATAACTGAAATTAAGGAATGTCAACATTCTCTTGTAAATATCAACATTTGAAACTGTTGAATGTCTAAAGATGATTATGTGAATGCTGACATTTATTGCAGGACTTTTGCGAGATTTTATTTCAGCATTTTATCCTCGTTATGAGGACGTGTCTTTTCAATCAATAATAATAACTTCAGAATATTATTAGAAATGCTTGAAAGAGGGCTCACCCAGAACTCCATTCTGTTCGGTTGAAACAGGGTTTAAAAGAAATTGTAAAATAGTGTCAAAGAGAAGGTTTAATCAAAATTGGAATGGACTTAACCGTCTATAAACTGGCAATCGCAACGATATAATTATGGAAATTAATACCAACTTCGTTCTAACTTATTATCTCTAAAATGGTTTCTAAATTATTATTTGGGGGGGGGGGGGTCTAGGCCACAAATTCAAATATATCGAAACATAACAGAAAATAGAACTGGTCATTCTGGGAAATTTTAAATCAAAAGAATCGAGGCATTCTAATAGGAATTAGATCTCATAAACATCGAAATCAATAATCCAGGTTTTTTTCATTTTTCTCATCTCTTAAATTTGCTGGAAGCAGACACAGGCACAGATAATTATATACCAATATTTACATAGTTCATTTTACGTGCACGCATTTTTTCTACAACATATAACCACCTTTGGTCCCGTTCTTACCATTTAATCAACCAAAAAAGCTGAACTGAAACTTATATCTGTTACTATAGGATCATGGGATTTTTTCCTGACATCACCATTGCGCTTGTTCGGAAGGGTTACATCCTGTTATGTTTTAAGCCAGGTATTAAAACAATATTAATTTAAAACTTTAAAATTATATTTTTGAGAAAAAATTCATTTTTGTACATTTTCCTTATTTTTAAGAAATTTTTAAATTTAACATAATACTGAATTTTTAAAATATCTTTACCTTTAAGAAGAAATTCAAACTAATTTTATTCTTCTTTTAATAAATTCAATAACTGGATTTTGCCAATATTTAAAATAATAAAAAAATATTTCTTCAGAAGTTAACTCCGAAATAACAGTATTTTGTATGAAAATTGTATTTCACAATATAAAAACTTTTTAGTTTACAACCATAATGATTGATTGATACAATCAAATTCATGTTTTCTGCTACCTCAAATAATAAGATTCCAATTTAAAAAGTGCATTCCATACTAATCGGTTTTAGCTTAAAATGCAGTAATCTGAACGAACAATCTGATTGCCATAAGTGGTTATATATATCACTGGAACCTCGCACTACTTATCATGATCAATCCTATTGTATATTTCATCACATTTCTATTGATTATTGATAAGAAAAGGAACATTTTATGGTATAAAAATATCGTATAATTTGGTGAGTAAATTTCTATACAACTATAAATTTTAGATTTTGAAAACTGTTCATCTATACATTTTTATCATCTAATGTACATTAAATGCTTAGTTAAAAAAATTTCATAGTCTGTAATATTTAAAATATTGGAAAAATGTAGTATTTATTTTAAGTACATAAAATGAACTCAATTGTTTTGAAATCTATGAAACATAATATTTATTTTTTTAACAAAATAAATACCGATATACTTTTAAATATATATTCTGCTAAAAGAGCATTTCAGCAGCAAAAAAGTGTTTTTGACATTAAAGTAATAAAAATATAGAAGCTAGCCTAAATTCAATATTCTCTCAGGGTTATTTTATTTTGCCTATGCAATAAAAAATAGCCTCCAATGGTTGTACTTTTCCTCTTACTGTTAACAAAATGAATTTATAAACTTAATCATATTAATTCTTTTTTTCCTCTTATTTTTCTCGTATAATATATTTTTTCCTTTCTTTATATTTCATATTGCACGTCCTAGTTGTGGCAAAAATAAATAGTAGTGTGGTGTATATTATACTATACAACACAAAGAGTTTTCTTTCACCTCCCATATAATATATTGGCGTCCAAGAGTTTAAATACAACCTATATTTTGCGTCTAATTTGATAATGAATGAACATAGACACAAGAAGTTTTGTGGAAATATAAAATAGACAGTTCTTTAATTAATGTAATTTAGAAATACTCAATTCAATGCAAACATGATTTCTAACAAAAACTGCTCTACTAAATTATTACATTCGTAAAGAAATTAACACAACACAGTTTTATGTAGAAAAATATGACAGAAACAATATAAAAAAAGTGTTCACCCTTTAGCTACATTGTATTTATTTTCCATGCTGAGAATTGTTATCAAATATTGAAATGGAAAGTAAAAGATATTCACTGGGTAATCATTATTCCAATTTATCTACTGACCTTGAAGGAGAACCTAAAACAGCTACTTGTCTCCTAAGTTGTACCAAAGATGATCTATCGGATTCAGGTTTGGGAATCGAGCTGGACATTCCGTTCGCTGCTTGGCGAAACTCTCAAAGTAATTCTCAATACGTCAAGGTTGGTGCTGTAATGCAATGCCATTCATCAGAAGAAAATCATTATCAATAGCAGAAGTAGTAGATATGGATCAAGTACCTTGTTCTAGATATCTCTTGTTCCATGTAATTCAGTATGATCATTGAGAGATCTTTGCCTTAATCACCACCACCTCTTAATTGTGGCTTTCAACAATACCGGATTGATTGTATCTGGTGCGTTGTTCCGTCCAGATCCTGATAAACCCTAACCACTTTCCTCTGTGATCTGGAATCGTCTATAAAGGATTCAGAAACCCACTGCTGACTGGTTAAAGAAACGTGTTCCCTTGCCCAAAGTTATCGGGCCACTCAATGTTTTGGCTTCAAAGGAAGCCGAACGTAATGTGTACAGAGGTATCTGTATTCTGAAGCAGCCTTCTGATTAGAGGAGCCGAGATTCTCCCCCTGTTGCCCCAAGATGATCTGCCATGAGATAAGGCAGTGTAGTGTTTCACCACCTTTGGACCGGGAGAGCTAAATAAGGGCATGCCACAGGCGTTATAAAACGTGTTTGGCCTAAACATGTCTTCTAACGTCAGAACCATCAGATTGAAACTGACTCCCACAAGTTTGAACACACTTGTAGTCACATTGGAATGTCCAGCAGCGTCGCCTAGCAATCCCATTTCTATTTATCCGACCGAACGTCACCTTAACAAATGAGACAAATTATTTCTCATAGACATTGATAAACTCTCATGGCAGTTGCCTACAAACGTGTCAGTAACAACTGAAGGTAACCAATCATGAATAAAACTTACAAATAAAATTTAAATGTTTCATTTTTTTGCTGATGCTTTTCCACTTTTTCATAAATATTTAGTTCTTTAAAATAAAATGGTAACTATCGATTTTAAGAAAGTGTTCTTTATGTTCGTTATTTTATTGCTACTACTGTGTTTTTAATGGAGAGCCTTGGAAAACCTACTGCACTTTAACTAGTGCTACAGAACAGTGTATTATTACGAATCTGACACACAGTTACTAGGATACGTTAGCTTCATAATTGTAAAAGGAGAATTACAGAGTTTCTTGAAAGATTTTTTATAGATTCCAGATGCATGATCACCAAATTTTGCTATATCTCTGCTTTTTTTTTAATTTCAGATTGACTAACTACTTGTAAATTGTTGATTCATACATGGGTTGGTCCTTGTATTTACTCTATAATATATATTAATCTATAAATGAAGTTGTTGTTGTTTCTTATGGCACTTGCCATGGGTAAGTTGACTGAATAGTCGGCGTTTGAAGCCTAATCAGTGTATCTTGTTTTGTAGTAGCGTCAGCTAGGGCCAACTTCTTCTGCTACTCACTTCTGCTACTCAATCATCACAGTCGCTTACACGACCCCTTTTACAGGGGAACACATTCCCACACCTTACAGATAGAACTCAGAATATGCCCGAACAGAGACTCGAATCCGGTACGCCAAGATAATGGGAAAGACGCGTTACCTCTACGTCAGGACTTCGACATAAATGAAGTTATAAATATATATTGTATATAAAATATAATGTACACTTAAAAAATATGTTTTTCCGTATTCTGTCCCAGCGATACATAGATGAGTAAGATATTTAAAAAATAAGATAATATGATTGTTATTGTAATTATTAAATTAACAGTTTTATAATAATTATATAACCAAATAATCATTATTAATCATTTTTAGATTTTTAATTGAGGTGGGATAGCCTATTTTGAAGGGCCCATGGAGTCTTATCTATTGGACTGTTATTTCGAACTCACCGACCGAAGACTCTCCATGGGGGGGGGGGGGCATCTGTTACGGTCACAAAGTCTTCCACTTCAAGAGTGATACCACTGGACGTACTGAGTCAGAGGCGATCGCTCTCTGTTCCATATCTAAATTACAATCTGTGGATGAATGAATGAATTGCATTAATGAAGTCCACCCCGTAAAAAGGATAGTGACATGTGTGTAGCTAAGTCGTACCCTTGGCCCTTGTTGGGTCTACTGAGAAACAAGAGAAGCTCAATTGACTTAAATCTCTGACAGGCCTATCAGAAAAATTGAATAGTGCCATTAAAAATTTTAAAAAAGTTATTATTTTTTATCATTAAGATCACTATTTTAAATTTAAATCGAATAATTATTACAACTACTATTCCTTATTTTCTGTTCAAATATTATATATGTTTCAATTTTAAAAAGTGTGATATTCAGAAAAATATCATTTTCTTTACAACATTCAAAAGTCATTTTTTACCTGAAAAACGTAAAACGCATCCAATGACTTTCAAAAGTTTATCTGATCGCAATATTTGTTCTTTTCTTTAAGACGAATTTAATATGCGCCGCTTTTCAACGACATCCGCGGAGTCCTACTATTGATTTTGTAATTTTCCGTGGAGGGGAATATTTAGGAGCAGAAAAAAACCAACAACGATTTCCACTCGCTGTCATTCCATTTAGAGATAAAAATTCGAGTTTTTCTTACACTGAACTTTTATAAAAACTGATTTGCTTATTTTTGCTGGAAGCAGATGATTACGCTTCCTAACATAAACACTTGATTGTTTTAAAGTTTAACGCTTTTTTACCTACTTTAAGAAAAGCTGAAAAAATAATTCTTTTTCCACTTTAAAGATGAGATAATCAGTGTTTGTAAATTACTCCTTATACAAAAAAATTTTATTTATATGATACGCAAAAAAATTGAAAGTGGAAAGAAAATGTTTGGTATCAGTTGTTAATATAAATAAAAATAGTAAAGAAATTTACAGTAACTTGATTTCATATTAAAATAGAGCAAAACATTTAAATGAATATTATCATCGTGCAGTTAAAGGGATTAAATCAAAAAGAACTGAAAATAAGGAATTAATACGTTTTTTTTTTTTAATTTTTCAACTCTGTATTAAGAAAATTCATGCTAACGTGGCCAAAAATAAATAAACAATAAGTAATGTATGGATAATTAATAATAATCGGTTAATAATATTAATAATGAATAAGTGGTTATAAAAATAATCAATAAGTAATAACAATATTAATATCTAAATATCACATACAGTGAAGAACCAGAAAAAGGATATACAAGGTTATATGCAAAACATTGAAGTGTTTAACGATTCTGTGCAACGTGATGTGGTCAACTATGCATATACAAGACAACAGGTGTCTGAGGAGGCCATTACGTCGATTCTTGTTGTTACAGGGGTATATTATCAAAATCTAAGCAATTTTCAACGGAGACTAATCGTCGGCGCAAGAGAGATGGGATACTGCATTTAAGTAACGATGAAATTCGGGTTTTCGAGCGCGACCGTTAACCGGAAATCTGACATTCGGGTCAGATTTCCGGTAAAATTTTAAATCTTCGAGGCCTGTGCGGCCGGTAAAAGATCCCCATTATCGACGACTGAAAAGACAGACGTTAAACACTTTCTCAAATTACTGCAGATCTGAATGTAAGCCCATCAACAAGTGCCAGCTTGCGCATTAAGCAGCGTGCTTTAATTGATATGAGCTTTCGAAACCGCAGATTATTTTGTTGACTATTGTTTGGCAACCGCAGATTATTTTACACTAAGCTCTGCTCCTTGCCAGGGTTCAACAACATCGTCATTGGACTCTTAATGATTGGATAAAGGTTTTCTGGTACGTTTTCTGATGAGTCATGTTTCCAATCTTACATTACTGATGAACCTGTGCGGATGTGGAAAATACCCCATGAATCCATGGGTTCCTCATGTCTACAAGATCAACTGGTTGAGGCTCTGTGATAGTATGGGGCGGGTGCAGTTAATTATTATTAATATAAAATTATGCTCTAAATAATTTGAAAAAAAAATGCAAATTTGGATTAATATTAATATTCTTGGATCAGAATAATTTATAATTTATTAATTATAGCATTACTGTATTTACTGACAGTAAGAATTTAAATTACAGTTAATTAATACAGTAATTACAGTAAACTGTAATTTATAACAGCTTCCCAGCATCTTAATTATCATGTTTATATTCATTTGGTGGACAGACAGACAGTATCTCGGAGGTAATTTCTTTCATTATTTGATGTATATCGATAGTTTTTACCAAAATACCACATATCAAACTTGAATCTTCTTAATTTTCGCATTTTTTGATTTTTTAAATTCACAATCAAACTGACAGACGACAAGCTTTATTCCAAAAATGATTTTTTTCATTGAGAGAAATGAAAAATTTACTGTGCGATATCCTGACCTAGTCAAAAGCCATGCGGAGAACTTAATTTTGCCGCCGAAAAGCGACAAAATCTAGTGGGAAGAGACAAGCTATATTTGATGCCATGGGATCCTTGGTTCTAGAGAAAACGTATATTAGTTCAGAAAAAGAATAGAAACAAGTAATATTTAAAAAATTAATTCAATTCCTATTTAAGTCAGCAAATAAAGATTTTATTTTAGTGACTTTTTACTAAATAATTACAATCAATATAAATAATTTATCCAAAATCATTGATTTCCACAAGAATGGAACTCACATTCTCCATCTTCACGTGAAAAATACCGAAATCCTCGCATTTTACCGATTACTACTACCTGATGACTTCGATTTTTAATACAAACTGCTAAAACTCCATTTAAAGTATTAAAAATTAATTAAATTTAACTAATAAAATTTTAACAATTAAAAAATGTCTTTGAACTTGATTGGATGAATAAAAAGTATTTTATTAACGATTGAAAGTTTGAACAAGATATATATATAGGGAGAGTTGAAGCTAATAATAATTGGAAAAAAAAACTATTACATTTTAAATTTTGAATCATTAAAACTGCATAAAATGCATTAAATTAGTGTTAACTTTTTGCATTAGGAGAGCGCTAAAAACAAACTATTTGACAAAATATCCCTAATAGAAGTTATAGTGATAGGAATTTTTATGAGTTCTTCCACGTCAAGAGAGATCCAATTTCTCTACGTTCTCTGCCTAGTGCACAATCTTTGATCATGTAATTTATAGATCCTTTTTTGTTGCCACTCTGACAAGTAGAACTTTGGTCAAAGAAAAGACTGTGATGTACAGAAAATACACCAGTTTATATTTGATTAAGATTAAAATGACCTTCGATTTGGTTAACTGGAACATTTTAAAATGTTAATAGGTTGTTCGCCTATAGAGATGGGAAACATGAAAATTTTTCATACCACTCTGCATGCTTAAAATAAAAAAAACGGAGCAATATGAAATTACCATTTAAAAGTCTGAAACATTCAAGCAACAAAAAATACCACTTGAATTGACACATCTACAAGAACTAGCCAATTACCAGGACCTATTAAGCGATTCTCCAATCAACGTCATCAAACAGAAACTGAATTAAGTAATCGATGGAATTAAAAAGCGCCACTTCAATCCGTTATTCATTCGGATGCCTTCCACTCCATTCTGCCATTTCGCAGTCTTATCGGCACTTCCGATTCCAGGATCATTTTTCCGGACGCTTATTTACGACTTCGGGTGGCACTCTTGTGAGCGGAATTCTACTCCAGGGACCCGACACCGTTTATCGCGCACTTAAATCTCGAGTTTTAATTTTTGTTAATGGAACTTGCCTGGATGTCTTCATCTTTTTTTTACGACTGGTGGGAATTTATTGGAAATATCGTTGGATCTCTGATAGGATTTACGATCATTTACTACACTTCACATTTTTGATCAAAATTGCACACTCGCTTAAGTTTTTATGGCTCTGGTTTTATATTAATGACTCATTATTAAAGCAATACTAGGGTTAGGATCTCGTAATTTCGAACTGCGGTCAGATGACAAGAATGACATCTGAGTTGACAACCCCCACCCAACAGATTAAATAGGCACTAGATATTTACACGACTGTTCTTCAGTGGAATCGAGTCTTCGAATATAGAACCTTACGATCCCAATGATAGCGACTTAACATCAAGTTAAGAGACATCTTTAAGAAATCATGACAAAAATTTACATTCATACCACTTTTGTGAAGTTGTTTTATTCCTTCTGAGCAAAAGGGTTTTTTTTAATTCCTACTATTAGTTCACTTTCTCTCTACATATATATTTACATTTCTTATTCAAATTTTTGATCGTTTATAAAATACTTTTTATTCATCCACTCCAGTTCAAATACATTTTTTAAAACTTTTATTGAATGGCACGATGTCAATACCATTTTTTCAAATATTAATTAATTATTAAATTTAATTCATTTTTAATACTTTAAAGAGAGTTTTAGTATTTTGTAATGAAAATGGAAATCGATAGGCAGAAGCTCGATCGGTAAAATGCGAGGAGCTCAGTATTTTTTTGCGTGAAGGCGAAGAAGACGAGTTCAATTCTTTCAAAAATCAATCATTTTTGGATAAATTATTTATATTAATTGTAATCATTTAATAAAAAGTGACTAAAATAAAAAGTTGCTTTGTTGACCTAAAAAGGAACTGATATCTATCTATTTATCTATCTATATCTATATCTATCTATCTAGATAGATAGATAGATAGATAGATAGATAGATAGATAGATAGATAGAGAGAGAGAGAGAGAGAGAGAGAGAGAGATCACTCGGCTTTTTTATTTAGCTACTCTTTTTAAGAATTTTGTTTCATTTCAAGATGTACGTACTCTTTTATGTAAATGATTATAGTAAAATAAAGTTTAAAAATAAAGACAATTGTTTTAGAAACTAAAGCTGCAATTTAATAAATGTGGAAAACTGGAAAATTGTGAAGGATTTACCTTGGTTTTAAGCAATTAGTTTAAATGAGTTGAATGACAACTGGCACCCAAAAGCCTGTTAATAAAATAAATGAATCTAATAATTGGATGACTAATGACAAAAAAAGCATGTTGTTGTTGATATTGAAATGTTGAATCCCACCAATTTTCTGACAGTGGTATAAAAATAAAAACTCGCCAAATAATGTAGAATTCCACCAAATTTCTTAGGCAATTTTTTGTTGCCATCCGGCAAAAAATTTAAAAGGCCTTCATGTGTAATTTAATTATTTATTTCTTCTTTTAAAGGACTTTCTTGTTATATTATATGTCTTTCATATATTTTCTGAGACTTTTTTGAGACTAGTCACTTTCTTTCACACACAAAATAGATTATTTAATAAACCTTAAATATTATTTATTGCAGCCATTTATGAAGTTTCTGAATAAAAATGTTGTACCGCTTCTTTCATGCGATCTTTATTCTCCACTTTAATCTCCATCGACTTTTCTTTAATTTTTATGGACTGAATATTTCTCAATTAACCAGAAAAATAATTTTACAAGCTACAACATGTGTAACTGATGTTTAGAAAAAAAACTCTTCGTCACGTAATCCTCATTTTCTATATTGTTAACACATTTAAAGTAGAAAATGAGATTTTTTTACACTGGACATATGAAACACTCTAAATGAAAGGTTTGCACAGTGAATGTCTCTTATATTCAACTGCAAATGAAATTTACTAAAATTATGTTACACTTGTTTTTAGAATTTTTTTTTAAAATGTTGAGTACAAAGTATACACAAAGAAAGTAATATAGTAGTCAGAATACGTAACATTTAATGTTTGTTTAATATTCAAGACTTTCAGAAGTTCAGAAAGAAAACATTCAGATATTTATTTTCTATCCTTCTTTGTCTGTGTATACAGACACAATTTCTCTAAACTTCCAAAACTATATTATGAAATTTGGCACGTGAACCTGAACACAAAATATAGAGTTGTATAAAATGGAGGACAATGATTTCGAATGTTTGGCATTCTTCTTTGAAACTAAAATGCTGAAATATACGTTTGTAATAAATTTATATAATTTCTAAATTGGAAACATTTGCTGATATAGTTTTTAACATATTCGGCTTTAACTACTGAAAGAAAAAGCTCTTTTTTAAAAATTATTTGTGTACTTAGATATTGTTATTGTCAATTAAAGAAAATATTGTCAAATTCATTGTCAAATATGTACTTCATTGTCAAAATAGGTTTTGTATTCATTGTCAAAATACTAATTTAAAATTCTTTGGAACTCTCATAATGACAATCGAAGTTAAAAATGGATCCATTCATACGTAAATTTTCGAGGCTAAATGTATTTTTATTTTATCACATGCGAAATATAAAAAAGAAAAGCAATGACCAAAAAAAATTTAAACGTGAGATTTTGGAGAATAACTGGTTTCAAATCTTTCTGAATCACAAAGTAGCAGAATTCCAAATTTGGAGATTTCCATCAAATCTTGAAAAAAATATGTTCACAAAAAGTATGCCAGTCTGAAAATAAGTGAATCCGTAATTCCAAAATGTAAAATGCAAGATGAATAAAATTTAAGGTACATTTTAGCATTTAAATTGTATTGTATGATTTTAACATCAAATTTGTATATTTCTATCAAATTTTGAACGAGAGTTCTCGAAAGATTGAATCTCGATCGGTCTGTGCATTCACATCCATTAAAAAGCACAGCTGAAAAAATAAATCACTTTGATAAATGTAAATTGTTATGTGGTTTTTATATTAAAACTACTATTTGTGAAATTTTAATTTCAAGTGTAGTCCAATCGTAATTAAGTTTTAGTTTAATAGTTCAGCTTAGTTAAAAAAAGTATCCAAAATACATGCTAGTTTTTTTTTATTATTAATGAAACAGAAAGTGATCAGATGCTTAAAAATAAAAATATAAGCGTTTATAGCTTTCAGGAACTTGTTCAAGGCTCACATTTGTTAATTATGGAGAATTGAGACAGATCTTTTTAAGGAAATGAACAATAATATTCAGGAAAAATACTAATAATAATTTTTAATATAAAAATCAGAGAGAAATATTTTGACATTCACAGTTGCATTTCTGAAAAAGTTTATTTTCACTTTTAAAATGATGTCAGAATTGTTTTCTTTAACAAATAATTTAAACATTGTAATCACCCTACGCGCAATCTCCAGTTCTTTCTCATAAATTAACGCAATATGAGTTTGCTTTATATTTCATTTCACAGCAAAGAAAATTGTGTATGTAATTGAGGAATTTCTTTCTCAAAATGATTGCGTCCACAGTCAGATAAAACTCATCAATTTGTTGACAAAACATGCCAGATTTCATTTGTTTAAACTACTGTGATTGCGAGTACATATTCTTACAAATATACAAACAAAACGATATCAAATCTTTTAAAGAATTGACTCAAAATATTTATGCAGATATACAAATCTAATGATGAATCTGCACGCTTCCATTCTTTAAATTAATCGTGTTTAACATATACAGATTAATAGGCAGAAATCCAAAGCATAAGGGAGCAAAATTTGTTCAAAATTTGCATTAAAGTCTGCTAGTTTTATGAAAATAACTGCAAAGCAAATTTTATGTCTTTAGTTTGTACTGTTGTCATCAGTTCCACAGAGAAATAGACTTTAAAGCCTAATTCCCAAAATGTATTTTTCAGACTCAGAGGTTTGAAATGTCTGCATTATCAAAATCCCAAGGCATAATTTTTATTGAATGGTATCTTTCTGCGCATACAAAAGGAAAGAAATTTAAATTAAAAAGGCATAAATTCAACGAACTAATATTCGCAGTAGAAAAATATAAGGTGTTTTTTTTTATATTTTATTGATAGAAATCGAAAAATTTTCAATGCCTAATACATACTGGAATGTAACTAACAAATTTTTTTCTAATAAAACTGAGTGGCCTGAAAAAAGAAGTGTCACAAATTTTGTTCATTATAGAAAAATATCTCATTGATGATATTCCGTATAAATAAACCAAGTATTTTTTAAACATTTTTTTAGAAATTATGAGGATTTGAATGAATGACGCATGAATTAATAAAATTCATATAGTATTAAATCTACAGCAAATGGGTAATCAGATTTAAAGACTACTCTTTAGTTGATTGTTGTTAAGAAAATTTATTGTATCTTATACATCTTTGAACTTAATGCTATAGCATAATTCATATAATTCATTATTTTGATTATATTGCCTAATCCATATAATTGATAGTTTTGATAAATTTCATATATGGTTGATAGGAAATATTATTATACAGGATTGTTGATTTTTGTTTAGATTACGTAATACATATGATTGATAATTTTGGTTAGATTTCATAATACATTTAATTGATGATTTTGATTAGATTGCATAAATGTATTATTAATAAGTTTTATTAGACTGTGTACATATTGAAATAGCACTGACAAGTCTTGTTTAATAAAATTGTGAGATCTAGAAAAATAGAATCACAAACTGTATTCATTCAAAATATTTATACATATTAATGTTATTAGATACAAAAACATCGTGTAATTTTTGTTTCTTTCATTTTGGATTTTTACTGTTATATGAGTTAATAAAATTCCTGAAGAATTAAATATGCACTAAACGTTGTCGTTGTCGTTGTGAAAGTCGTTTTACCTCGTTGTCGTTGTGAAAGTTCATTGTCTCGTTGAACATTATTCTGTCCCATCGTTGAACATTATTTTGATTGCATAATACATAATATAGATTATTTTGATTGTATTGACTAATCGATATAACTGATGATTTTGATAAGCAGCACAATCAATTGATGATTTTGATTATATCGCATATAACATATTTTAAAAAATTGAAATTGACTAGTCTGTTCTAATAAAATTATGAAGTCTGAAAAATTAGTCTCACAAATTGATTTCATTCAAGAAAGAGACATTGCTGTTATTGCATATAAATAAATCATTAAGGTTTTTTTTTATTTCTTCATAATTGAGAAGATTCTTTTAAATTACGCACGAATTAATAATATTCGTATAAAATAAATCTACGGAAAACATATAATCGATTTAAAAATATTCATATCCTTATTTCATGCCCGTCTTTGAACACTGAAATTTCACCAAATTTATCATTTTAGTGTTGAAATTACCCCTATATGTATATTAAATCCCTAGTTTTATAATCTATTCACAATATCTCATGCAAGCAAGACAAATCTCTTTCGATATCCTCGGAGCAATAAAATTTCCCATCTGTCGATATGTCGGGGGGGGGGGGGAGTCCTCCCGTTTTTCATTTTTGCGCATCAATCGTCTACCAGATCTGCTTGCGTGATAAAATGATGCACTCAGAGCGTCTTCGGAATCATTCGGCAAAAAGAATCGTATTGATATATTTATTTATAAATCCATTCGGGAGATTTGTTTTTCGCTTCATACATTACCATTTTAAAAACATTTTAAAAACGAAATTTTTTTCTTTATGTTTAAGCACATTTTTAGATATTATCCTTCAAGCATTATATGTTAGAACACATTTTAAAGAGTTACTTCAGCTCATTTTTTCACACATGCATTTAAATGTTATTCCGTAAATGTTACAATTCAACCACATTTTAATTAAGCAAAAAAAGAGAAAAAATCGTTTGCTTATGCGCAAATAAAAATAGCTGTAACAAAATTCTTGCGATAATAACATTTCTAAATGAGATTTATTATTTTGTAGCGAAATTTGTACTAATTTGGAGCAGACTGATTTTCTCAGTAGTAGAATGGATTAGTTCAAACTGAATGATAATTTCAAACTTATTTCAGTGTTTAAATATTTTAGTTCATTT
>JAOUZG010039747.1:351208-383133 GCA_026289955.1 Argiope argentata
GAGGTCATTTAGTGTTTAAAGGATTTACAGTTTCTTGAATTAAAATATTTAGAATAAAAATAATAATTGTTTAAAGGATTAGTGTTTCTTATTTCTTTCTAAATTCCTAACATCTAACAAAGATTTATTGCTTCATTGCAAAAATTACGACATCTGTAAATAGAAATCGTTTTAAATATGTAGACATCATTTTAATCGATGCTCATACCGTAAAGTATATTTTCTCTTGGTAAATATTAGCTAATCACAGATTTTTAATTAAGTACAACATCGCCAAAGAATAAAATTGCTTTCACTTCGTTTAAAACGCATCGAGTTCACCATTTACATAATGTGAATTAAATGGAAAAAATAATGACCTCCCAAATGATTCCAAAAAGGGATTCATAAAAATGATGAATGTTTTTATGGATTTCAGAACAAACAACAAACATGTAATTTATGTTCAATAGTTTATATTAACTTTATTAAATTGGGTGGCATTTGTTTCCTAATGTGTGACAGCTGATATTAATTGACAACATGATTTGGATTCTAGCACTGCATAATCAACCTCATCCATTTACGAAGAAAAAATTAATGGTTGATAAATACACTCTCTCATTTACAATTTCAGTAAGTATTTCCAATTGTGAAGCAAGATTTTTCTTTTGCTTTTTTTATTTAAAAATTTGGTTTCAATATCATTCATGCCTTAGATGTTTTTTCAGAAACAAAAAGGTTCATAAAACGAAGTATTTTTCAAATAATAAAAAATGAAAAGAAAAATTCACAGTTGGGGAACAATGGTAATCTTTTGGAGTGGATTTCATTATCATAATAGCCCTGGTAGAATGGAACTTTTACTCAAGGACAATCGAGCTGAATATATCAAAACACGAGTTTTTTCTACTTTTATCAAAATGCCTCGGATAATGTTCGAATAATATTAATTTAAACAGTTAATTTTCTTTTGGATTTGAAATGATATTGCCATTTTTAGAAAATAAATTAATTTTAGAAAATAAATTCTTTACTTGTTGTGCAAGAAAGAATTTCTTTTTCATATTTTAAAGTAGATATATTTAGCGTATCAAGCATATAAGGCAAATCAAATCCCTTCCTTCCCCTCTAGAAACTTCCCCCCCTCCCCGATGGGGGCAGCCCGCATGGCCATTGTGGTAAAATCCCAGTTCCGACGCCCATGTAGATTTAATGATCATTCAATTCGAATGCCGAAGGTCTTTTCTTTGGTGTGACTTGAAAGACGAAACAGATGCCATTTGTCTGCAAAAATAAAGTCCTGTATTTTAATAATGTTTGGACCCAAAGGTTTATATTGAGGTGCCATCTTGCTTTTTTGTGCGTAAATCCACTTAGCTCATTCAAAAAAATTAAGAAAGCCATACATCCAAACCTGAAGAAAACCATACATCCAATACTGAAATTTCAAAATTTATTTTGAAAATATGCAAAAGTATGTAACCTTTGTAAATACAAATGCTTTAACAACAGTGATATGAAGAATTAAATACTTTTTTTCTGTACTAATATTTTACATTTTGACAAATCAAGCTCTTTGTTCCGATAGCAATAATTCACATTAAGGAGAATCAAACATTTTGTTCTGATAGCAATAATTTACATTGATACGAATCAAGTACTTTGTACTGATAACAATAAATCACATCAACACTTATCCTTAAATTAAACACTTTGCTCTGATAGCAATAATTTACATTAAACTGAATCAAGCAATTTGTAGTGATAACAAGGACTCACAATTCTATAAAGGAAACACTTTATTCCGATTACAATTAAAAGCATATTGCACAAACATCAATCAATGACACTCACTTTATATTGAATTTTGTTCTAATAGCAATCAATTTACATTGCAAGATTTTGTCTTGCTAGCAAAAAATTCATATAGAGACGAAACAATCAAACACTTGGTTCTGATAGTAATCAATTCATATATGATGTCTTCAATTTCAATGAATATTAGTTGCTGACGTGAAATGCACTTACTCATCTAGGCTGTTATCTACTTGTGATTCTTTATCATACACTATCCATCATTATAGAATTTCTAGAAGATTTCAATTGTCTTTGAAATAAATAGTAATATTTTCGAGAGTTTTCCATAATTTCAATTTTTATTATTTAGCACAATAGCTGTTTCTAGATATCAAAACTAAAATATTATTCATTTTATATCCAGCTACATTCATTAATTTTTCAATGAACATATTTATCTCCCGAGTCCTTGCTCATTCGGCTGTAATTATGTCTCCAACATAAACTCTGACTTCAGCTAGATTTTGTTTTAGGATGGCAGCTTATATTTCGAGAATTCTAAAAACCTAATCATGTTAGGGTTTGATTATTCATTAAATCCTATTTTCGAAGAAATATGTGGTTATTCATAAACACACGAATGAAAGATAAATTGTTAGACACAAATAAAAATCATTTCCCTAGGGAAAAGGATGATCTATAACTGCGAGAGACATGAACATTCCAAAAAAGATTTTTCTCATCTGCTGCTTTTTCACGGAAGTCATTTATCATGCGATGGATTTCGTTGGCACACTTAACTGCCTTTATTTTGTGGTGCTAACCAGACCTATCAAAAACAGAGACCTGATTCGTCTTGAAATTTGAAGAAATGTATTACCAATTTAGAGTTCCGAGGCATCATCTTAGATGATTAGGGAAATACATATCCAATCCAGAGCTTATTACATTATTTATTCGTCTTAAAGTATAAATCCCAATCTAGAATTTCAGTACAATATTCCTTCAGAAGACAGAAGAAATTTATTTCCAATTCGGAGTTTTGGAACATTATTTATTCGTCTTAGAAGATTGGGGAAATGCATTTCCAATCTAGAATTTCAAGTCATTATTTATTCGTTTTAAAAGATCGTTGAAAGGTATTTCTAGTCTAGAGTCTTATTACACTATTTATTCGCCTTATAAGATAAGAACGATATATTCCCAATCTAGAATTTTAGAACAATATTTATTCCCTTAGAACATAAAAGAAATGCATATCCAATCTGCATGATGATATCGTGTCAGTTTTACAACTGAAAGGGAGAGGGGTGTAGTAGCTTCTGTGGGTATCAAATCTGGAGTTTTGGTACATTAATTATTTGTCTTAGAGAATTAGAGAAATGTATTTCCAGTTTTGAGTTTCAAGACATTATTTTTTCGTTTTAAAAATATCAGGGAAATGTATTTCTACTTCAGAGTTTTATTGCACTATTTATTTGTCTTAGATGAAAAGAGCATACATTTCCAATCTAGAATTTTGGAGCATTATTTATTATCTGAGAAGATAGCAGAAATGCATTTCCAATCTAGGACTAATTTTAAGACTAATTATTCGTCTTAGAAAATTGTAGAATTGCATCACTAATTTAAAATTTCAAGTCATTATTTATTTGTTTTAACAGATCAATGTAATCTATTTCTAGTCTAAATCTTGTCTGGGATCTATTTCTAATCTAAATTGAATCTATTTCTAGTTTATTGCAGTATTTATTCTTCTTAGAAGATAAGAGTAGCATATTCCTAATCTAGAATTTTAGAACAATATTTTTATTCTGAGGAGATAGAAGAAGCACATTCACTATATGTAGTTTTAAGACATTAATTATTCGTCTTAAAGAATTGGGGAAATACATTTCCATTATAGAATTTTAAGGCATTATTTATTCAATTTCAAACACATGAGAAATTTAAAATTTTCATGGAATATAACATGCATGTAAATATTAAGTTTTTTAGAATTTTAATCCACCAAATCGAAAGAAATTAAACTCTCAGTTAAATGTTCAGAACAAAGAATTAAATTTTATCTAAGTCGTTAACAAAAACTAATTTTCTTTTATCAAATTTATAAAGTTTTTAAAAATAAAATTATTATTATTCGTTATTGTTATTTCTTTTATAATAGCAATAATTAAAAATTTTATGAAGTTCTTAGAAAAAATTTTAGTTACAAAAAGTTATTTTCTAGAACTTAAATTATGTTGCTGATAATTATTAAACGCCTTAATGGTGATACTTATTTTATCAGCGACAATGTAAATGGTACTTCATGTTAGTAATAATAATTGCTAGCGTGAAACTTGAAACGTATTCATATTCTTTTTAGCACAATATACGACTTAATTCGGAAGGTCCTCATTTTTTATATAATGAAAAGGTATGTTTTTTTGTTTCCGTCATCTAAGAATTTGAAAAACCGCAGAGAACGAGTTCCAAATGCTCCGAAAAAATAAGTTTTGTAAAAAAAAAAAAGTCTACATAAACTGAAATAAATGCTTGTATCATCGATAAACAAGAATTTTCAAATAATTTCCTTAATGAAGTAAAAGTAAAGTTTTTAAGAATTTATTAGAAAATGAATTATAACTATTATTTTTCAAAAAAAAAATAACCTTACTGAAATAGCGATCAAAGCAGATGATATTATTTAATTTTTGAATATTAATATGAAAAAAATTCAGAAACTAGGTTATGCCAGATCATTATTTTATTTTTTATCTTTGGTTGAAATTTATTTTGTGTTAAGCAGTATTGTAATTTAAATGTCTTCATTGTCCCTTTTTTAAGAAAGAAGAATTATTTTATGAAGCTGTTGACTTTTATGGTTTCTTAGCATTAAGAAAATTGCTTTATATATAATTTATTTGTTTGGTTTTTTTTAGAAAATTTTATATTTTTGATTTTTTACGAATTAATTTTAATTTTTCATGATCGTAAGAAGTTTTTCTTCCTAAAGTTTTATTTCTAATCGTTTTCATTTCTTTCCTTTATGTGGTTATGGAATACACCCGTCTTTAATATGGCGATAGCACAAAATAAATACATTTTAAACTTCGAGGTATTGTGTATATTTAATCTTAACAATCAATATAAAAATATCTTCTATCAAAGCAGTGGGAATTATACGACTGCGTTGATATTAAATTTTTTATTAGTACTCTGTTCGGGCACTTCAGGGAATCTTAAAGAATATATATTTTTTTTGTATTTTTATTATACGTGTAGATTTTTTATAGTATTTTTATTATGTGTAAATTTTTTATATTATTTTAATTACATGTGTAGATTTTATGTACATAATTTTCTTAATAACTACTGTATCATTATTTATATGCATTCTAAATTATTTTATCTATTTCTGTGATTTCCCGAATGCCGTATTTTCTTTTAGACTTTTTTAAAAACAAAATTAGTAAATCATTCGCAGCGTATAACCATGCTCGAATCCATATTCTTTGCTTCTTTGTTTAATCGTTGGTAAATAACATTTATTAAATTAATCAAAGGATTTAGAGCAATATTTAAACAACGAAAAGCAGCTACAGAATTCTATTAAGACGATTTGAAGTATGACACAGCTATTTTATGTTTTTAAAAATTCATTTCATAAATTAACATTTTAATAAATTGATAGGTATGAAATCTTAACATTGGTTTTATGAAAATGAAAATTTCAGAATTCCGCTGAATGTGGACCATAAGAATATTAAATTTACATTCTAAAATTAGAATACTAGAAACATGATTGTAAACTTAACTTCCTACTCTATTAATGCTATCCTGAACTTACAAATACATAATTTCAAATAATAAATTAATGTGAAATATACATTCTAAAATTAGAATACTAGAAACATTATTGTAAATTTTATTGCTACCTTAAATTTTGCTGTTGTATTAATGTTACCCTGAAGTTACAAATACATTATTTTAAATAATAAATTAATGTCAAATATACATTCTAAAATTAAAATACTAGAAAGAAAATATTACTGCAAACTTTACTTCTTACCGTATTAATGTTATCATGAAGTCTTAAATAAAATATTTTAAGTAATAAATTAATGCTAAATGTTCATTCTAAAATTAGAATACTGAACATGATTGCAAATTTAACTTCCTACCCTATTAATGTTATTCTGAAGTAATAAATACAATATTTTAAATAATGAATGTTGAAATGATCTAAGAAGAGCATTTCTAAAATTCGTAGCTTTGCATACAGAAAATTTTCATAAAACTATTTCTGAACTAAATCTTTTAAGAAATATGCAGAGATTTCTATATTTCTTTGAGTATTTCGTTTCCCAAAAGATTTCAATTTCTTTTACGAGAAAACTTTTCGACCCTCACAAAGAGGACTGAAAGAAAACGCTGAGTATCAACTTCTTCTCAAAATCACCATTCCACAAAATGGAATAAAATAAAAATGAAAAAAAAAAGGTTCTTTTCAATTCGCGCCGAAATTAGCTTCGATTTTTGTTTTAGACGACACGGAGCGCTACTTATTCGAACGTTGAATCGCCACTCTGCACGAGGGCACTCCAAGCTTATTTTACTAATAAGAATTTGTGGAAGGTACTCTAGGGCTGCCGAAAGCTTCTGATGAGGCTTCTTTCACCCAATTTGTAAAATTTATATTTAGGAGAAGAAAAGTTTCTTCTTTTAGTTATTATTAGTTATTTACTGTAAGGAAATATTATAAAATTTCTTTCGTTAGAATTTGGCATGTTTTAATGGAGTTATTTTAAGGTTTTTTATTTGCTAACAATTTTATATTTTGATTAGTTTATTTTGACGTATTTCATTGAACAGGATTTCACGGGGGTAAATGGATAATAAAACAGACTATGTATATTTGATACGTGACTCTATTGAAATGGAATTCTTATAGTGTGGAATGTACAGATCTTTTAAGTTGTGCGATCTTTTTTATTTTAGTACATGAAGTATGGCTAAAAAAAGTCTTGAAATCTTCATTAAATACGATTTCGAAAGGGTTTTTTTTGTACATTTATGCTTCAGACTACCTTTCACCCCAATAGAATCATAGTATTTTACAGGATTTGAGAAAATATTGAACAATATTATGATTAATGAGGAATAAAAAACATTCAGGTAGCATATCCTATTTCACAATATTATACAATAGTGGTATTATGGTTTTATATTTGTGATTTTATATTGTGGTATTATGCTATTATATATGATATTAAGGGGACTCGGTACCAAAAAAATTTTTTTCCACAATTTTTTATAAAATTATTAATTTTTGGGATAGATAGATGTCAATTGTGTATACAAAGAAATTTTTAAAATATTTTTCAAATTCATAAGTTACAAATTTAATTTTTTAATTTTTTTTAAAAAAAATTGAGCATTTTTTAAAAATCTTTCTTCTGCAATTTTCAAAATATTTTCCACAAATTTTTTTGAGGAGGACCTCATAATGCATGTAACAAAAATAGGGATCCGTTTTTTGATATCTATTTTAGTTATTGAAAAAAAATGTTTTACAAAATTTTGTGAAATTTTTTGGAAAATATCAGATTTTTTCACTTTGAACATTTTTAGAAAAAAATCTAATCAAAATTTTATTAAATCGATCCCTAATTCTATTAAGCATACATTTAAGAGTGAACAGAAAAAAATTCATGCAATTACAATAAAATATGATTGACTTTTAGCATTTTGTAGCAGACAAAATTTTGAAAAAAGGCAAACTGAGAAAAACAGCTTTAAAGTTTTCAACACAATATAATTATAATAAAAACAGCTCATATGAAGTTAGATTTTTTTCAGAACAATTATACGGCATTTGTAAGGGTTAAGGTACCAATTTTATTTATATATATTGTTATCATATTTATTAATGACCATTACCATATATAGGAATTATCAAAAAAATTAAGGAAAAAATCATAAATTGATCACTTTTTTTATTCAATAAATCTTTTAGTAAAAATATTTATAAAATGATCTGCAATTCTGTTTATCATATAAGCAATACTATACAGTAACAATTCAAGGCCATTTAATTAAAATTTAAACGAATTCAGCCATTTTGAAGTAGTTAAATTTTCTAGACAATGCATGCCATAAAAAAGCATAAGTACTAAAATTTTCACTATGAAATAGTTTATATAAATACATAATATTTTAAATAATATATTATTATTAAAACATAATTCTATAAAAGTTTTGTGTTAATCTGAGACATATAGCTGAAATAATCAAAACATAATTAACAAAAGCAGTAACGACATATTTGAAAATGACAAAAAAAAATGTACAAAAAATTTATACAGCAAGGTAATATGGTGTATTATTATTCAGAGCAAGGGAATGGGATTTCCTTTTAATGCGAGGCATTTTCGAAACCAATTTAAAAGCAGGTAAGCTATAAATAAATTAAGTAGTCTTGAAAAAGACAGTTGAGCTTTCAAAGTGATTATAATATAACCAAAGGTAAATTCAATCAAAAACCTCAACGAAAGCGGTAAAACTATAAATAAACAAGGATTTACTGTTACTGTTTCAAACTTTGCCTCTTTTTATTTCATGTAAAAAAAGAGGGGCTTGGCTTGGCTACTCGCACATGAAATATGTCTGATGAAAACACAGGAAGTGGACATGCCAGCTGATATCGCGTTAGACAAAATAGTTCCATATCTCATTAAATACTTGATGGATTGTTATAAAATTTTCAGAATAACAAGTCAAAGGTTCAAAGATCATTTTTCACTAAAAATCAGAAAATCGACATTTTTATCGATTTTCCGAAATTTTGAGGTACCGAGTCCCCTTAAAGAATATTGAGAATATTGTTTAATATTATATAATCTTGGGCAACATATGTGTTTTACTAAAGTTCCAGATCAATTACTGTAAAATATTTAACAATTATCAAAAGGCACTTTAAGTTTAATACCACTGACACAATAAAACCCAGTACAAAAAGATGAGTGTTAGCTCAATAATTTATTTCATTGGAGTTCTCTTATTTCTTCATCTAATTTGAGATGAACTGTCTTCTATTATTATTAAATATTATTATATGATATTTTGAAAAGAAAATTAGATATTCTTTTTTGAATAATATTGAACAATATTGTAAAAATTATAATGAATATTCTACTAATACTGTTTACTAATACTGATCTACATTTCAATAACGCTAATGAAAACTACGTATTTACCTAAAGAGGTGAGGAATGAAATTAACGAATCAAAATCCTTGAATCAAATCGAATTTCGGTAAAACGTATGTAAAATTTGTCTGTTTGTTACTTATGGTCATGGAATCGCATTCATTCATAAATACTAAAATCTAGAAATTGGAATTCAAACATATAATTAATATTATATAAATCCTTTCGCTGGTTGATTGTCTGTCGGTCGAATCAAGTGGATAAAAACACAAGATATAAGCCATTAACCAGAAAAAAAGTTATTAGATTTATTCCTCGAATACGTGGAAATAAAAGTCATGCAAGTCATAAACCACACAGCGAAGCAGTGAAAAAAAAGAACCTATAATTCTATGCTAAAATTTCAAAATATTGAATACATTCTACGCAACAAAACTCGTTATTTACTCGTCTTATACGTGCATTAATAACGAATATCGCTGAAATGCTGATTTTTCTATGCTTCGCAAAAAAACTAGACTTATTGTATTAGTAAGAGAATATGACGAATAGCCAATACTCCCACTTGCTTCTTTCTGTAATTCTCTTTTTTGTCAGAAATACTTACAAATAAATGCCTATAATACAATTACGCAATAAAGTAAATACGTATTAATTAACAGAGATATTCCTGAGTGCGCCCATATATAAAATCTAGCATGAAGTTCCCGAACATTTCGCTGTGATGCTATATTCATTTTCATCAAGTTGAATGCGCAGTTGGTTTCAAAATTAAACTTGCGCTTTGAATTTGACGTTTGTAACGTGAGTAAAATTTAACACCGTAAATGGATTTCAGAATAGGTGTTCTGGAAAGTTGCATTAGGCATTTGAATTGAGGATGGGGAACAGTCATATCGCTTAAAAAATTAATCTGGTTTAAAAATAAAATTTTAAACAAAATTCTATAAAGTTGAATTTATAATTTCTTATAATTTGTGCTTACAGTAAATTTTTTAAACGTCCATTAAATTATTTGAAAAATATATTTATTTATTGTTTATTGAATATTGCCTATTGAATTTATATATTTATTTATTTTATACATTTATGTAGTTAGATATTTATTTACTGTATATTGTATATTGAATATTACTTATATATCAAACTGATTATATATGCAACCTGTCAAGTGTAGTAAAATGATAAATTTTATCCTGGAATGTTTGTAGCTTAATATATCCTTATAATTTAGAATAGTTTTAAAATTCTTTTATTTATACGTAAAAAAATAATTATTAACTATATTCAGTTTCTAAATTAAAATTATTCATTTCAATTACTTTTTTCATGATATACATGATACTTTTCCAAAATAAAAAAAGATACTTTTGCTTCTTCCAAGATAAATAAGATAAAACACATATATTTCCACAAATTTACAAAAATTAAAAATTTAAGCACGTCATTAACTTGTTGATTAAGATTAAAAATTGTTAAATGAGAAACTGAATTGTGCAATTATTAAAAAAAAGATATCGCCTGATGCATCACCTAAGTACACTTCTACTGAGTACAAACTAATTGCCAACAGCTTGCATAAAAGATTTATATTTTCTGGACTGAAATTGTTCAATCTTTAAATTCTTAATAATAAAGTAACAAATAAATCGAAAGTATTTACATCCAAATTACTATCTACATGAGTGTTTAGTTACTGCACTCCTAGGGAAACGTTTTGAAACTTTCATGTAAGGGATTCAATAATATATTTAGTTCCATTGGACTAGTTGGAATATGTCGGAAATTCATATATCAGAAACACAAAGATACCTTAATAATTTATATGGAACGAAAAAATAAACAAGTAATATAAAAAAGCAAGTTTTTGAAATGAATTCTTACTTAAGTTCACAAAGAAATGTTTTTATTTTAGTTACTTTTTATTAACTAATTACAATTGTTGTTGTTCCACTTTACAACAGAAGAATGGGTTGCAATGGCTTCAGAGGGTATGGACCCCTGAGCATCCGAGAACATAGATCTGACTTCCAACTCACACACGTCACAAACCCTTTTTACGGGGTGGACTTCATTCATACATTTCATTCATTCACCAACAGATCATGGTTTAGATATGTAACAGAGAAAGATTCCCTCTGACTCAGTAACCCTTGAGGTATTACTCTCGACATGGAGGATTTCGGTACCACAGCAGATTTAACACCTACCACACACACACACTGAGAGTCTTCGGCTGGCGGGTTCAAACTCGCAGCACAAGGGATGCGAATACTATGCCCTACCAAACAGGCTTACTATAAATAATTGATCAAAAAATTATACTAGCTTTTCAATGCCAATTGCGGCAACAGAAAAGGCATGAATTTCCTTCGCAAGAAATTTTTAATTTCCTTTATTCTGTATTATCTTATATTCTGTATTTCCTTTATTTTAATTCAAAAGTACTTCAAAATGAATCCGAAAAATCGATAAACTAACAATGTTTAATTTTAAATGCATTAAACAATTTTAAAAATAAACAGAATCGTCTGAAATAATCATTCGAAAACATGTTAAGCCTAACCTCATAAGCATGGAGAACAAATTCGTTACTTATTTGGCGGTGGAAAAATGAAGATTTTTGGTGAGAAAGCTAGTTTTTAAATAATTAATAAAAATTTAATGAATTAATATTTGAAAAAAATTGTATTGATATCAAATGTCATCTACTACAAGTTATACAAAAATGTACTATATATATATATATAGGGTGAGTGTGAACTAATATTAGGAATAAATAAAAATATTTTTATTTTATGATTGGCGCATTTGCCTCATTTGTATAATATTTTTTTTAACTAATTCACAAATTTCTTAAGACGATACTATTTCAATTAATTTATTTTTTGATTTATAATTACTGTTTATTTCAATTTTGCTTTAATAACAATTTAGTTTTTAAATAGACGTTTTAAATTTTTACTGCAAAACCCATCCCATGGAAGAGGGGTGGTGGCTCATAATTAAGAATGAGTAGCTTCCGGCATGGTGGTTGGATCTCGTCAGCCTTAAGGGTATACGAATTTTGGGGGTTAGTTTCCTCCCATCGTTGACGGGGCGTACTTCCTACTGGAAGGGTTGTGCCGTGACCGTTGATGGTTCTTGGGATTCAATCAGAATTCTCGCTAATGTTTCAGTGGTAGTTACGGTCATTAAAATCATTCTTGTGCCTTCGGGGTGGTCGGAGAGTCAGTGATATAATTTACAGTAAACGCTGCAGCAACTATTTTAAAGAAAGAGGTCGTGATGCGAGGTAACAGATGATACATTGTATTCCCATTGACATATTTCTTTCATGAATCCTTTTATATCTACACTTTATGCATTGGCTCATCAAATATAACCTTTCTAAGCTCTTTATGTTTAGTAGTTATCGCATTTACTTGCACTCGAAGAGACAAACAAACAAACTTCCGGCGAAATGGATTTCGTTCAAAATGCTTAAAATATTTTTAAATAGTTTTTTTTACTTCTTAACGCAATTTCGTTGCATATTTAGTAACTCCAAAAATAATTTTTAATAACAATTTATAATAAAGGGAATTATATTTTATTCTTATAAAGGATTATATTTCCCTTATAACTAAGACTAATACTTCAATTTTTCCGAGAAAAAAATGTTTTTAAAAATGCTCAATATGCAAAGTTTTGAACAAATTTTATTTCAAATAGCTTTTTACTTCTTAACATAATTTCTTTGCATATTAAGCATCGGCAAAAATAATTTTTTGATAATAATTCATTATAAAGGTAATTATTATATTTTATTTTTATAAAGGTTTATATTTCCTTAATAGCTATATCTATTACAACTGATCTTATAATAATTTAATTTTTCAAAGAAAAAAGTTTTAAAGAATGCGCAGTATGCAAAATTTTGAAGAATTTTATTTCAAATAACTTTTAACATAATTTCATTGCGTATTTAGTTTAAAATTTAGTTTGTTGTATATTTAGTTACTTTTAAAAAGAAATTCTTTTTCTCCACCTTTAAGAAATTTTTTAAAATATTTTAAATCAGTAAGTAGGTTGGTTTAAATACAAAATTAAAAATATTTTGTTAGTATTTTATACCATTTTGGATTTCAATAATATTAACTGGGGCTTTTTTGTTTGTTTTGCGTTCACTTGTCTAAAACATCATTTCACTGTAATGCTTAAAATTAGTTCAAATTTTGAAAAACCCTGAGGTGTATTATCAAGGGGTTACATTTTTTTCTTTATAAACATCATATGGAAGCACTCAAAAACCAAAATGGTCATAACTCATTTTTATAAGCTGTCCCATTGCATTATCAAAACCTAAAAAACTGTATTTAAAATTTAAACAATTATTAAAAGTAAATAAAATAAAAAAGAATAAAGAATTTCAGTAAAATAAAATAAGAAATTTGCATAGGATCACGATTAAATTTATTGAAAATTCATTTTTAAAAATTTTATATTAGTATCAAATTAGTTTATGAGCGATAATAGATTGTGAAGCTAAGAGAAAAATTAACATTTATATTTATTACAGTTTTATTTATTCACCTTTTTATTTATTACAGTTTTATTTATTAACCTTTTTATTTACTACAGTTTTATTTATTAACATTTTTATTTATTACAGTTTTGTTTATTAACATTATTATTCATCACAGTTTTATAAATTAACATTGTTATTTATTACAGATTTATTTATTAACCTTTTTATTCATTACATATTTATTTATTAACATTGTTATTTATTACAGTTTTAATTATTAACATTGTTATTTATTACAATTTTATTTATTAACATTGCTATTTATTACAGTTTTATTTATTAACATTGTTATTCCTTAACCTTTTTATTTATTTACTAATTAAAATGCTTAACGGTTCTTGTTCCTTGAATATCAGCTACTCACAAAGTACTCATTAAGTCAAACAATTAATTATGTTGAGTGATTCTAAAAATATAGTTATATTACGTTATTTACTGAAAATATGTCGGTTTAAAAATATTATTTTGTTAAAAAAAAGTATTTCGATGACATCGAAATCTTAAAAATACTGTTTTTTTTATTGACAAAGTAAAAGATACTCATCTGTGTATAACAATAGAATTTTGATATTGTGTAGAAATACGCTCTTTGAGACACTTCAGAGTATTATGCTGAAAATGACAAAAGACGTGGATAAAGAAAACAGATTTACGATGACATAAAACAGCGGTTTTCGTCGCTTCCAGCGTGCATTGCTCATTTGCTGCGTTGTCCAAGAGCATTTTATGCTAAGTGAAATAAATGCGTCCATTCTTTTCCTCCTTCAGCTGCTTTTTTATGCCGCCGAAAGAAGTTGAACTTCATTTAGGGCTGTAATTAAGAGCAGAGAACCGCTGTTCTGCGACACGCTTCACCCCTTTTCTAGAAACAAAAATTCGCTTTTGTTGCAATTTGTGTAGGAAATTTTGTTTGTCAGTATTATTTCTTTTTTCGTGGGTCTAACGAGATATAAATGCCCTGTCTGAGAGAAATCATTTTTGGCGACTGTTTAATTATATTTAAAAATTATTTAATGAACGGTAATTTTAGCGTTATATCGTTTTACTAACTGTGCAAAAAATAATAAAGTTAATTTAAAATTTTGAGATGAAAGATTTTGTATAAACAGCGGTAGTACCGGTTAATAGCACCCAAAAATCGATATTGTATTTCAAAGGCGTTTCTCCTAATCGATTGAGGCAAAATTAGAATTGTAATCACAAAATTCCATTCAACACGATTAAATTCACATATTTAAGCCCTGGCATTTACGAATTATCGTTCTTACATGTTTCTGATAGCCGGCTTCCTGGCACAGGGGTAGCGCGTCTGCCTCGTGTTCAGGAGGTCCCGGGTTCGAGTCCTGGTTCGGGCATGGTTGTTATTCTGTGTACTATCTGTGAGATGTGTGAATGTGCCCCCCTGTAAAAAGGGGTTGTGCAAGCGAATGAGATGAGTGTGTAGCAAAAGTCGTACTCTTGGCCCTAGTTGGCGCTACTTGAAACAAGAGACGCTTCACTCGGCTTAAATCTGCTGCTGGGTCCAGCAGCGAGCTTGTCCATAGGCAAGTGCCATTAGAAACAACAACAACAACAACATGTTTCTGATAGAGAGTTAGGTTAGGACTGATCGAGAGTCAACCCCCTTCTCGGATTTGGATAAAAATTTAATACACTTCTGATCTTAAATCTGTGCATCGAGTTTTATCTTTCAGGCCCTCTGCGTTTTGCTGTTATTGTGCTAACTTATCTTCGAACTTGTGGGCGTACAGATTTCATCTCAATAGATTTTGCTACAAGTTTCATAAAAAAAGTATTAAAATTACAAATGTTTTGTTTAGTTTCTGAAACTGATGACTCTGTACTTTTTCTTCAAATTTCAGTACTTTTATTACTTAAAATATACAGATAACGTTTTTGAAACATGGCGGTTGGAATTTTAAATATTTATTGTGATGATAATAACTTCTAGTAGGTAAGCGTTAAATATTTGTACTCATCTTAAAGATATTAAAGAAAAAACATTTAAAATAATTGCTATGAGAATATATAAAGCTTTTCAATATTCTTCGAAGAAATTTCATTTAAAATAGTTTATTTTAAAGGTATTAATAGATCATTTTAAAACTGCCTCAGTATATTTCAAAGTGGTTTGATAATGAGGAAACTAATCCTATAATGAGAGACTTTTGACTCTCTGCCTGAGTCAAATATCCTAAAGAAAGTCGTGAAATGTACTTTAAAAGGCAAGAGAGCTTGACCACAAGTCGTGGTTATAACCAGGTCTCAAACCATTCTATCGTATTTTTGATTCTAAAGTCAAGAATTTATCATTATATCTTCACTATTTTCCCGTTAATAAAAAAAAACTTCTAAATGAATATTTCGACGAAGTGCAAATGTAATTTCTAATAGATTTTTGAAACTGACTTTTTTGTAATTTACAATATTTTATTTGCTTATTTATTTGAAAAAGGGACTTGTAGATTGTGTGAGGATCAGTTAAAATGATATTTACATTATATAAAAAACAAAATCGAAATTTTATAACAGCTTAATAAACCTGAAACTCCTTGCGACCTCCCCATTTCGATTATATTACCTCCGCTGTTTATGCATTTGGTGAGATCTGGCTTAAGTTTTTCAATGGCTTCTGCAAACGAATCATGCCCAAAGTTATTCACGCCAGTAGAGTGTAGAATAACAATACATTTGTAGAGCAGCAATCAATACCTCCTTTATTTATATACTTGGAGGGCAAAAATTATTACCTGCAGTATTTATACATTTGATAAAAGGTTAAATAAGTTTTTCAGTGTCTTCTGCAAAGAAATTACGTCCAGAGATCATCGATTTCAAAAATTATGGAAATAAATTTCCCAACATCCATTTTCAAATATGTTACACAACATTGCAATAATTTGCCGAGGCATTGCTTTTTCAGCACACACTTCATGCAATTTCCAATGAAAAGTTGTTATGCACTTAACCGTACAAAAAAATGTATCCCTCTACTGATTTCAGATTTAGATTCCACTTCAGCAGGCATATTTACGACATACTATCAAACAAATTAAACTTTTCCCGCCAAAAATGTTATGTCACATGATGCAAATAAGTGTTTGAACTGTTGCCACAAAATTTCAACAAATAATATTTCACGGAAATTTTTTATGGAAAGATGCAATTAACTTATCAGCTGACCTTCATATGACATTAAATGAGACGTGAAATGTAATCGTGGAAAACATGATATGTTCAGTGTCAGCTGTCTACCACAACAACAAATAATATCCCTCCAGAAACTGAAAAGACGCGAAACAATTTATAAATAAATAATCATTCTTTTACTTTAATTGACAGCAGACGAAACACACAATGTTTACTCCATTCAATCGTTTTAACCTTTCCGATAATTAAGGCACTCGTTACAAAAATCTTTAACTGATACTCTAAGCGTTAAAATCGGAATCAAAGTAACAGAAACTTAAATATGGCTTAAAAGCGCAAATTGAGTCCCAATGAAGGCTCACTAAATATTAACTTAACAACTGGGTCTTCATTTAGGAAACACCACTAAACAAAGGACTGCCGACACCTGTTTAGCAAACAATCCAATTAAACTAATAGCCGAGTGTCTCTTTATAACTCTGAAGGGAATGTGTTAATTTAATAGGTTGCCATTACATTAATGACGGAAAATCTTGCCGAAATTTCTAGGAAACAATTTCCCAATTTGTTCGTTTATACACCTTATGATATTCACATCACCCGCAGGCACTGTGAGTTTGCTTTGTTCGCCATTTTAGGTTGAGTTGAAATTTACTGGTTTTCGTGACTCCGTGGAATTTATTATTGGATTGGAAAAGGAAGGAGGTTTTTCAACACTAGCAGGTCACACGCGAATATGAAATTTCGTTGTTGAATTTGTGGTGCTTAGACCTACTGTGTGAATTATTATTCACCCAAGTTTTTTTTTCTTTGGAAGTCTGAATAGACTGGTTTTTGTTGGAGAAGCTCGTTTATTCTAATTAAAAATCGTGTCGCTACAACAAACTGCTAAATTCATGGACTAATTTCTGGAATAGAAAGAGTTTGCAGAAATTTCATTACACTAGTTCATATGACGTATAAATAGTATTATTCTTTAAGTTATTTTTAGACTGCCATTATTTTGCGGTACATTTAATTACATATTAGATTTTAGTTAACTAACTGACCACAATGAAAACTAACACAAATAAAGTTGCTTACATTATGCTTTCAAAAAAGCAATATGATTTTATATTAGCCTCATTTTTACTTTCTGGTTCTAAAAAATATAAAAATTTCTTCGGAAGTTTTTTTTTTCACAAATGTCTTCTAGAAATTTTATTCCGAGATTTTTACGCATTTCCATTTTAAAAAATTCTTGGAAACTGAAAAAAAGTTATAGTAAAATTATGCTTGTTAGTCGGTTTGTACAAACGATATCTCAAAATTACTTTAAGTTATCTGATGTTATAGCTACATAGCCGATTTGAATCCGTAGGCACATATCCATAGGATATTTGTCTATCCCTCCTATAAGTATACATAATATCTGCAAGATGTTTGATGATAGATAATAATTTATACATAATTTTTTCATTCAAGGAATAAATCTTCTTTCAAATTTTAAACTGTATCTCTCAAATGATTAAAATCTTGTCAGTTTAGAAAATGGCAAGCATGGGGATGCTACAATTTTTCGACATCAAAAATACATATTGATATTATTACTAAAATTGTAATTATATATATATCGCACCTTTTGGTTTCATTTAATTTCAGAAAAGTGTCCAAAATGCTTGTGCGATTTGCTTGACTATAATACGAAGCGCAAATGGCTCAAGTGCTGGACTCTGAAAGTAAAATTCTAAGTTATTTCCCCACCCCAAGATTCACCATTCTTATGCAGAAAGAGGGTAAATAGCCCCGTTAACATCTCAAAATTTGTCGAGTTCTTTGTAAATATATATATATATATATATATATATATATATATATATATATATATATATAGCTTATTTTGTAGAAATTTTATTCTTTTTTTTTCAATGCGGCTGTATTTTCATGAATTTCCCTTCAAATTAATCCCATTTCATTAAAAACATTAAACCAAACTTATGAATATCTTATATTTTTCATTTATGATAATATAGGAACTTTATGCAAGCAGGAGTTTCTTTTTTAATTTCAATATACTAATTGAAAAAAGAAATTTTAATAAATAAATAACATCCTCAATTATGCATTCCTAATATTCTAAAAAAGCTTAATAATAATTTTTTGCAATCGAGGGATGATTTGGAGATCATTATTCTATTCTCTTACTGATTAATTGTTTGATTAGTCAGAGATAGTAATTATTAATAAAGAATACACACTCGAATTGCTCTTCTTATATCGAATACGCGTTTTATTGACATTACGGCCAGATCACTTATGCGTTTAGACTAAGTTCTATGAAATATCTTTCCTACCCAAACTTCAATCACATTTCCATTTTGGTGGTTCAGATTAGGTTTCGGCTTTTTCGACCTGGATATGCGGATAGAATTCGATTATGAAAATCTTTAAGGTACTAATTTATTGTCTTGCTTGTCTTGACTGTCTTTTAGACTGTCTTGACTAGTTTAGTTACATTAACGTCCCACTGTAAAGAAACGCTAGTGTTATTTTGCAACGGGCCTCGTAACTTTGAATCGGGGTCATGTGACGAGAACGACCTCTTAGCTAGTACCTTCCCTCTCCTAACTACCACACCATACCAGAGGGAAGATATTCGGCCCTGACGGATTTAACCTGCAACAAACGGTTGCCTTACACACGTCGGTTCTTCGTTGGAACCGGGTCTTGAACCTGTAAACCCTACGGTTCACGAGCCGAGACCTCATCACCAGGCCTCCCGTGGTCCAATTAAAATATCTGTAAATAAACAAATAAATACAAAAGAGTGTAAAAAAATAAATGTTGCGGCAAAAATTAGAATAATAATTAACTTCCATGGCCTGCGGGCAGCGCAGCTCGTTTTTATTACTGTTATTTAATAATAAATATAAGATTTTAAGATCTTAATAAATATAAGATTTTATTACTGTTATTGATATTGCTATACAATGTATATCTAACATATGGAAGGCTCTAGGTCTTTTTTAACTTGTTTAATAACGAACCAATTTGACGGATTATCTAGAAGTGGGGAAGAAGCTCATTAAAAAAATGTCACAAAATTCAAAAATAAAAATATTATGAAATAATATATGAATAAATTATTGTTAGTTGTATTTCAATATTTTTTTGAAAAGTGAAGTTCCCTCGTCTACGATGTATCGCTAAGTTGCCATTTTTCACAAGTGTTGCGAAAGATCGATGCGTCTTCTTCAGGCACTAAAAAGGTTAAATATTATAAATGAATTGTCCTCGAACATTCTATAAAGTGTATAAAATCTGAGTCCCATCAGTGAGGAGTAAGTACTCAGTCTCGTGCTGTTTTGAGTTATTTCATTCTAATATATTTAATTATTTGTTTAAACTGATGGCGTAGTTCTTTCCAACTTCGGGAAAATATTACACAGAACGAACATAAATGTGCGTATCAATTTTGTAGGGCTATTAAAAAACTATTACCTCATTGTCCATCTGAAATTACAAATAATAGTTGATACTTTAAATTTATCATAGTTATAAGCTTCTGTTACGAGCACCTCCAAAATAGGAATATAATAAATGAAATATGATACCACATACAGTTAAAAGTTACCCCATATCTTTCAGTAAAAATAGGAATTTAATAAAGGCATTGTGATAAGTTACCCCATACTCTTTCAGTAACTCAAAAATAAAAATATAATAAAGGCAATGTGATAAGTTACACCATACATTTTCAGTAACTCAAATATAGGAATATAATAAAGGCAATATGATAATTTGTCCCATACTTTTTCAGTAACTCTTAAGTGATATTTTGAGAGCTTATAAATTTGCATATCTTTAGTTCGTCAACTTCTGTTGGCAGCGGAAGAATAAACACCTGCTCTTGAAGTAGCCTCTTCCTTTCCCCCTAAAAACAACAAAAAAAATAAAGTACCCGCATATCTGCATCCTCTCAAAGCATCACGCTAGGCATGCAGAAAAATTGGAGGGATGAGTTACAGCATCGTTTTGATTATCTTCTCATCTCTAGAGGTACTCACACTAAACTCTTATAATTGTCTTAAATTTAAACTTTTAACTGTTATTTTTGGGTTAAGAATGGTAGACTGTTGGAATCGTACTGCTTTGGTTTGGGGTTCGGAGCCCACCGGCCAAAAGATTCCACGAGTGTGTGGCGGCTGGCACTCGTTAAATCTGTTCGTGGTCGCAAAGTCCCCCATGTCGAGAGTAATACCACTGGGGGTACAGGGTCAGAGGTGATCGTTCTCTGTTCCAGGTCTAAATTATGATCTGAGATTAATGAATATGCACGAATGAAGTCCGCCCCTTAAAAAGGGTTGTGAAGTGTGAGTAGCAAAGTCGTACTCTTGGCCCTAGATGGCGCTACTTGTAAAACAAGAGACGTATATCTACGGCTTAAAATCTGCTGATGTATCAGCGGGGCTTGTCCATGGCAAGTGCCATTAGTCACAACAACAACTGTTATTTTGGGTTCCCGATGGCCTTCAAAGCTGTATTTTGTTCCATTTTCTTTCAAAATGTCTGTAAATATGTGATCCTACATATTTCATATGCGCGTTTTGGCTAGTTACTTCGTATTTCAAATATCTTTGTAATGCTACCGACTTCTTTTAATTAAAATTATATCTTTTTAATCGGATAAATCTATAATTTAATCGCAAGCTCATTTTTTTAAAGAAAATATTTTCGCTGCCTTGTCTTGTTCTCTTCACTCTTATCCCTCGATCTCAGATGTGAAGCTCTAACTCTTTTTTCTCTCCCTCCCCCTGCAGGTACGGAGACATGGTGCCAGACACCCCTACGGGCAAGATCGTGGGCGGTATCTGCTCCTTGAGTGGAGTGCTGGTGATCGCTCTGCCGGTCCCAGTCATCGTCTCCAACTTCTCCAGAATCTACCACCAGAGCCAGCGAGCGGACAAGAGAAAAGCACAAAAGGTCGGTCCACCCTTTCTTCCTACCTACTACTCTCCGCTTTCCGAACTGGGGATAATTAATTTCTTATAAGTGAAAATATTGAAAAAAATAATTAAAATCATTCATCTTAATATCTAGCCCCTTTATCCAATATATTTTAAGATACAAAACTTATAAAAGGTTTCATTTTGATCACAGGCCTATAGATAATTTTTAAATCATTAGAAGAAGGCATAAAAGGTATAATTGTAAAAATAATCTAACTGAAACAAGAAATTGCATCTTTTGTTATTTGAAAAAATAACAATTATTGAAATCATATCACAATATACGATATTAAAATCATAAAATTAAAGGGAAAATATATATTTTTTAATTTATTGACTCAAACAGCCTCTTGTATTCGGGAAAAGTAATATTATAAATACTTATTCAACTTATAAAATAATTTTTATTGCTTTGATAAATAAATATATATAATTTTTTAAACTGAATTTCAATGAAAAATTAATCTAAAACTAATTTTTACATCATTAGAGGAATTGCATAGTTGCAAAAATAATCTATTTGAAATAAAAATTTATATTTTGTGAGGGTTTTTTACTACGAAAGTATTAATTGGAAAATAACTATTAAAATCACATCAGAATATATTATAATTGCATCTTATTGAAATCATGTCTTAATATATTATAATCATATTATTTTGAAATCATAATAGGATTCGGAAAATATTTTTTTTATTTATTAACTCAAATATTCCTTTGAAAACAATGTTAGGCATGATACTCTCTCTACATATTTATATAAAGGGTGTCCATAAATAAACGACCCTATTTTAAAGTTGTCTACAGGTGAAACTATTATTCAGAAAGTTATGAAATTTGCATAGGATATAATGAGGAGGTGGAAATTCATTTCAGTAAATAAAAAAATAGTTCACAATTTTGAAAACAAGGCAGTTTTTTTATGAATCACACATTTAGTATATTTTTGCCAAATTTGATTACAGCAAAACATGTTCAACATGGCGGCTAACAGATTCCTCTACCATCTGGAATCGTAAGATACCATGTTCCATAGTTGACCGAAGTGTATTCTGGGAAATTGTAAGAACATGCTGTGAGATATTTCCTTTTAAATGAGGTAAAATTTTTGGATTATCACAACTAACCAGATGTTTTAAAATGCCCCCAAAGCCAAAAGTCACATGGACTTAGGTCTGGTGATCAGTAAGGTCACAGATAACGAAAGTGATAGCTGATGACATATTCTTCTGTTAAATGGTTATGGGGACCGTCCTTTATACAACGGTTAATGTATGGAGGAACTCCATTTTGCATGAAAATTGTGCTCGAAAGGCATTGACGTGCTTGCAAATCCGGGACAATTTTATTCAGACTTGGTGATGCATATGGCTGTCCGATGATCGAGCATGTTAGGGGACCTCTCGCACTTAATTCCTCGAAAAAATATGGGCCTAGAATAAATGATGCAGTAAGCCTACACATTACCGTTCCTTTTGGTGACTGCAAAGGAACTTTTAAGATTGAATGTGGATTTTTTCGATGCGAAATTCGGCAGTTGTGAGTATTCACCGAACCGTCCAAATAAAAAGCAGCTTCGTCTGCCCAGAGAATATTTCACGGCCAATCTGAATTCATCTCATTCATAAAACTGAAGTGAGAACCGATGTCGAAGTCATTTGGAAGCAACCTCTGCACAGGTTGAAGCTTGTACGGAGAATACTGGAAGATACTCTGCATGATATACTGGACAGTTGAACAAGATATATCCAATGCATCTGACGCACTTCGGACACTGGTACTGACCAATGCATTCGAAGCTCTGTCCTCTTCCACTGGAAGCGCAACATTCTCTATTGCTTCTGCGGAAGCAGATTTCCTTCCTCTTCCAGAAAGAACCTGTTTCTTCAAATTAAGCTATCCTTAATCGAAGATTTTTAAAAGTCGATAAACCTTCTCGTATGCCTTTCAAGATCCAATATTTCCGTAGAGCAACCTCTGCTGAATCATTGCTTTGGCGAAACAATTTAATTAGCATAGCTCAATTTGATAATTGTAAGGACATTCGGATTAGCGAGAGTGACGTATCGAAATCTTAGCAAAAAATTTTGCTTTTATAACAGATGCTACATGACTTCGACAAAAATTTGCCTTTTTGATTCCCCTTCTACGTTTATTCAAACCTTTTGTTCGAAAATGAGTTTCGGAACCAGCTTTCGTGCAAGTTTTTTAATTTGTTCAAACAAATTTTCGTCCCTTCATTATGTCCTATATAAATTTTCATAACTTTCTGAATAATAAGACAACTTTAAAGCAGATTCGTTTAATTATGAACACTATCTATAGAGAGAGGGGGAATAAAGACCGATCGAGAAGTGTCGTGATTGTTTCAAACCGGTTTAAACTGGTTAAGAACTTACATTAATTAAGACAAATAATGACCTAAAAGTAATAATGTTCTCACATGATAGCGTAATATCTGCGATCGTAGAATTTTTAAATTTAATTTTCTTTTATTCTACTGAAATGTAATAAACGCATTTTCTAAATTCAGAATAATATGGCTAACTAATTAATTCAAATAATTAATGTTCATTGGTGAAAGAAAAGCCCCACTTATACTAATGATTATGGAAGATACCAAAAGCAATTAATACCGTCATCAATTAAGGATATTAGACTATCGAAAAGGTTAAGACCTTTCAGCATTTACATAAATAGCAGTCATTAGATTATGTATTCGTATCTACTTATAACTAATTACTTTCTTCAGCGTCATAGTGAAGCAAAAATGTATTACGATGCATAATTTAGTTATCTAAACGTTAAAATGTCATGATTATGAAAGGATTTTCTTAGAAAGGTTTTCCATATTAACTCTTTAACATTTTGCATATTTATTTACATAACCCTTTTTTTTAAATTCTCAGCACCATTTGTTGAAACCAGAATTCTCGAAAATGCTACGTAAAAAACTTCAACTTTATAATTTACAAAATTCCAATGTTTTTTTATGTAGATTATGTGGAAATAGTTAAATCACATGTTTGATTGAACTCAATCGATTGGATAAACATATTAATTAAGGGATGAATGAGCCAACCAATCATCACGCGTCTTCTAAAATCATTGAATCTCTTTTCCCATGTTGATTTTCATGTGCTTCTTTAGTTTCATATCAGCGAATCTCAAAAACTCAATTTCAATTCTAAAGAATGGATATGTTTCTAATCATAACTAAATAATGAATTCCATGTTGGTAAATTTTATTCAAATGCGGTCGACTGAAGTGATCAATTTCCCAAATTAAATTTGCTCTCCAATAATTGGTCCTGGTCCTGATCTCAGGCAATGAAATTTTTATACGAAAAACATTAAGTGACCGAATACTGAATAAGCCACTATCAAGAATAATGCACTCTCATCGAACAAAAACACTTTCCTTTATGTACGAGAGCAATCTAAGTGGCATCTAGTGGAGCAGCAACAAACTACTTTTTTTTAATTCCTACTATCTACGTTTGATATAACAACTTGCAAAATTGAATTTAGCATTCTTAAAAAACTGCAAAAATTAGTTTTTAACTTACAGAGTTCTACGAAAATATAGAGCTTTCAAGCACCAGGGTATTCTTTTTTCAAAACATGCCTCAGAATGTTTTATTTGATATTAACCCTTCTTTGCATGATGATGGAAATTTCCATCATAAAATTTAGTGAACAAAAATTGTACTCAGAAGAGGTGTACGGTAAATTTTTTTACTGGCAATTTTTCTCATGACTGTTATGTAATACGGAGCATAGCAAATAATAATATATAAAAAAAACAAAATGTCAAAAATATTATAGCAAAATTATTATATTTGAACGTATTCCGCTATTCGTTGTGGTTATAAGAAAAGGGGATTTCTTTAATATTTTTTATAACTAATATGATATATTTTTTCTCTTTCTAATGAAAGCGATAATGAGAAGAGGAATTTATAAGAGAGGGACATTGAATATTTTGCACTGAGCTTAACGTGTACAATTAAATAATGATGGATATTTCCTTCAAACTATTTTTTTTATTATTTCATGCTATATATTTATACCAGGATTTTGCAGATATTATCCCTTTAACATAGAACATGACTTCTATTGCCCTAATTTATTTAAAAACAAAAAAAATCATGCAAATAAGGGTTAAATTTTTAACACATGTAATAAAAAGTATGTTTTATATTCCAAATTGTGAAAAAGATAATATAATATAATTATATTCACAAAAAATCAATACCTTTAAATATATTAAAGCTCTAGTAAATAATGAGCCAATGAATACGATGTTTATTTTTACTTAATCGTTCGAGAACTTTTAAAATATTTAAACTGATTATTTGCAAGTTTTCTATTTTTTATTCATACGTGTAAAGAAGTATTGTTACAAAAAATTTGAAATTACATAAAGCCAAATGATTGTTACAATAAATAATTTCGAGAAATAATTAAAATTAATGAACAATTTGCAGGGAAATAAAATTGAATTTACTAAAATGTTAATTTATTTCTGCTTAAGAGGTTTAAAAATGATATTTGTACAGTAATATTTCGTGAAATTTTTCAGTTAAAATTTAATGTTTTCTTTAATTTTTAATATAATTATAATAGTGAAAAACTTTTTTGTTGGTTCCTACAACCCAAAAAATGATCACGTATCTCGTTTTATGATACCAAGTCTAATCTTGTGCCTTGTAGAATGTTTTGAGTGATTTTTTTTCTTCAAACATGGTGAACATATAACATCAAACCATTCATATTAATGTATCAATATAATATAAAATATTAATAATTCCATATTTAATATTAAAAATTTTAGTAATATTAAAAATAAACTCCCTGCAAAATAATAATAACATATTAAATTAAATATTATAATATTATTTTTTTAATATTAAAAACTTCCTATATTAATAAATAATAATATAAAAACTAATACTAAAAACTATTAATATTAAAATATTAAATTCATTTAAAAATATATTAAAATTAAAATAATAATTAATATTAAATTAATTTAATATTAAAAACTCCCTGCAAAATATTCAAAGGAAGTATATAAAATTGAAATGAAAAATATTTTGAATAACTGCCCAACACTAAAATAGGTCTAAAATACTAGCGTATCCTTGGCCCCAAAAAGTAATGGGGGGGGGGGGGGGGGATCTCCTATCCAACCAGTAAATATCACATTCACAATGTTCATATTATACTCCAACCCTTCCTAAGGCACAAAGAAAAATATGAATGACCAAACAGCTGAAAAAACATTCGTGGGAATTCAGAATGAGTCTTCAGGCCCCTCACCGGGCATGCTGCAATCCTTGCTGTGGGAAGCATGGACCCTTTTGGGTTAGATATAATCAATCCCCAATCGCCATACCTATTGAGGTAGCTAGAACCAACTACCACGCAGAAAGCTTCTCATATCTGAGGTGACTTCCGGTGAGAGTTCTTCAAACTGGATAAGTTTAGTTATATTAACGTCCCGTAGTAAAGCAAACCCGGGGGGGGGGGGGGGTTGGAATGGACTTCGTAATTTTGAACCGCTTTCAGAGGACGAGGACGACACCTGAACTAGAACCACACTAGCGGGAGGACTTTTGGCTGTGACAAATTAACGTGCAACAGAATCGGTCTTTAACTTGAAACCCTACTGCTCAGGAACCAAGACTTTGCCATAAGGCCACCGCGGCGGTCTATCAAACGGCAGAAGAAAATGAGAAAACGCACTTACTTATCTGTAATTGCTAAAACTTTATAACATTTCCCATGATGACTTGCCTATCCGTAAAGGTGAAAGGCAAACCAAACTAACTAAAAACTAAAACAAACAAACTAAAAAAATACATAGACAGAGAAAATGAATAGTTTATTACGTTACCTATCTTAGAAATAAATGTGCGGGCTTTCTGGCTCTAAGGTAGCGCTTCAACCTCGTGGTCTGGCAGTCCCGGTTTGGGCATGGTTGTTCTTCTATGTGCTATCTGTGAGATGTGTGACTGTGCCTTCCTGTAAAAAATTGCTGTGCAAACAAATATGGTGACTGTGTAGCTAAATCTTACTCTTGGTCCTATTTGGCGCTACTACAAAAACAAGAGACGCTTATTAGGCTTAAATCTGCTGCTGTTTCAGCAGGGGGCTTGTCCATCGGCAAGGGCCATAAGTAACAGCAATAACAGAAATAAATGTTAGTTATTATAATAAACATTCCATATTTATCTATTTGAAAGATCCCGAAATAGAATAATGCTGATGTCATTTAAAAAATCTTTCAAATAAAAGCAGTCGCTTAAAAGAAATATAATAAATTATTTTTATCCAAAAGAAAAGGAGATACAGTTATTCATATCTAATTTTTCTTCTCTATTGAAAAGTGGTTCTTACCAAACTATATCGAACTTTCATATTTACTTTGGTCCCCAGTCCTTATTTGTGACAAATATCTCGGCATTCAAAGTATGGCTGGGTGTACGAGGCATAACGATGTAAAACGTAAGTAGTTGATACATTTAACGGCACACAACAATGAACAAATGATGCGAATATCCAAATTAATATGCAGATCATACAATTGAATACATCTTACGGAATACTAATGGAGACGACTCGTTGCTGAATCGGCAACTGTGTACCCAAATAGATCGAAACGCAGTTTACAATTATTCAAATTCTGATTTAGTAGTCATTTTATATCGCTGGAGAATATTAGTTGAGTTTGCAACAATATTAGGCTGAATTACAATTAGAAGCAAATCTGCATATAATGCTGTCCGTAGAGATATTGGGCAAGGCGCTAGATGAATACGTTTGTTAACATAGCACAATTTGGAATGAGAATGTTGGCCCTTGCAATTCGTAGAAATAATCTAGGTAATCATCTACATATATAATGAATGATTTTTGAAAATATGATTTCAATAATCTGGTTTCTATTCTAAATTTACACAATACGCTATTTTTAGAGGAGGCTTATTTCAATAAATCATATAAAAGTTTCAATAGAAGTTTCAATAAAAAAAGATTTCCATAAAAGTTTTTGTAACTTATCTTAAAATGAAAATGAAAATGAAATCTACGATATAAAATTTAAAGTTGTGAGAAAATAATTATTTTTAAGTCATTATTTCTCTTAATTAATTTAGATCAGTTTCAAAAGCAATAAAGGTAAATCAGGTCAAATTTTAAAAATCCCATCTGCTTTCAAAGAATCACACATAATAATAATGTAATACTGGTAAAAGCGGATAAAAAAATATAAACGATTAAAAGATGTTGAGCAATACTGCCATTTATCTGATTGCCTATGTGTTTTCCTGTTTCATTTCTTATTTGCCTTCAGTTATTCAAAGACTCATAACGAAAACAACCTAATGTTCTCAAATGATTATAAGTTTTTATTTTTCTCATATATGAAGTATGAAAGGCATTGTAATTTGGAATTATGCTTATCTACTTGCCTTTGAAAACTAATGGCAATGTATACAATGTAACCATAAAAGTGTCGTAGTCAATCCTACATTGGCAATGACACTTTTCGTCTTAGCTTAAATTTACTCTTTTCTAATTAAATTTGTGTAATTTAATTATTACCAAAATAAAAAATAACTTTACAATGAAATTTTAAAATAAATACTTTCGATTTCTTTCCATACATTCTTTTCCTCCCTTTATTCATATTTAATAAAATGATGTCGAGTAATATAAAAAAATCTCGAAATATAGGGATAAGTCATATCAGACTCTCTGATCTGCCCATAGGCACACAGAATAAACCATAAAACTGAATGGTCAGACCACAGCAACAGCAATATTAGTGGGAACTGTGCTTGAGTCCTAAAGGACATCACCGGTCACGGTATAACCCTTCCCGTAGGAAGTACGTCCAGTAATTGATGAAAGAAGCCTACCCCTACCTATTAGTGATGCTTCTGACATGGTGGCAAGATCCAACCATCATGTCAGAAGCATTTCATCCTCAATTTTAGGTATCCCTTCCGGGGGAGAACTGTAAGTTTAAAATAAATGCAAGAATATAGTTGTTAATTTTGTGTATATGTAGAGTATGTTAATTTTAGTTTTCTTCAAGAAAAATTTTTTATAATTCAATCGTTTAAATTTATTCATAATTATAAATAATTAGCCCTCCGTTTTTATTTATTTTTATATATTTACACCAATTTCGAACCCAAAAAAAATATTTTAGTAATTGCTTAGAAAATTAAATAGATAATTAATTAAATTTATATGCTGAAAAATTAAATTTAAAGCAAACGATAATAAAAAAAAGAAGTAAACGAATGGCATTCGATATATAGTTTTTAAATAAAATTGCAGGCATATATTGAAATCTGGACAAATTTACCAAAAAGAAATCTGTATATCCGACCATATGAGTGGGAACATAATGCTCAAAAAGTGTCATAATTTATTTGGGTTAAATTCAGAGTATTTTTAATCTGGAAATAAATAGTTTAATCCGCTAAGCTAGATAGTACAACTTATCAAGTTTCAAAATAATCGTATTAAAATATTAGAATTGTAATTTTTCAACAGACTTTGAACCAAATCTGTCAATAAGTTTATTTTCTGTTCAGTCTATTTTGCATTTTTAAAAGCAAGATCAAAAAACTCGAAACAAGATAAGAATGAAATTCGGCATTATGTTTTTCATTTAAATAATGTATCTGTCCTTAAGTGTAGGTTCCATCGGTCTAAGAGAAAATTTGTAAAATACCAGCGCAATTCTTTTTACAGTAGTGGTCTTAAGCTAGATAGCAACTTCCGGACACGAGTAATTACTTTTGTCTATTGGTTCAGTTATTCGGCTTTGAACCCTAACTTTGCGAGTTCGGTTCTCAGTCTGCATCAACAATTGACCCACAAATTTGAATCAGCAACATTCAACAGCTGTTGTGGCGACATCTACCGGCAACGAAAGTCGTTAGGCGCATTAAATACAACAGCTAACATTACCACCATCTCCTCACACACACTCGCCATGTGTTTGGTATAATAGAATCGTTCATCTCCTCACCGACTCACTGGTGGGAGAGTATGTGGTGATAGCTTCATAAGCCTGATAACAACTTTTGGACACGAGTAATCATTTTTTTTCTAGTGGTCTAGTTACTCGGTTGTGAATCCTAATGTTGTGTTCGTTTCTACCTATTCGTCTATATTACCGCTTGATGAGTTCAAGAACGAAATGCAAAGATACAGAGGAAGTACCTAATTATTATCAGATTTGGAACGACATCTCTGGAATAATGTTCAATATTCTAAATATTGGACAATATTATGACGGTACTGTTGAACATTTTGTATTAATATGGCATGCGAGAAAATGAAGGATAGAATACTCTCACTGGTTTCTGCTTTAATTTCATTGCAATATGAAGGCAGGTATTTTTAACCCCAAAAACTATAGAATGCCATTTTCTCTCCAAGTTTTTATTTTTAATGCCGTTTCAAATAGGTTTAATTTCAGATCAAAATGATGTTTTGAAACCATAGAATGAAAGATTTTCTTTTATGAAAACTCGTTTTTGAGAAATATTTTCCATCATGCAAACAGATAATTTTTGAAGGGGGAATAAACAAACATTATCCAATCAAAAATAAAAAAGGATAAAAAAATTTAACAAAACAGTTAAAATAAAAGAAAAATGAAATCTACCATCGCAAATTTTATCATATGAGAACTTTAAAATTTTTAAAGTCTTTTATTTTTTTAATTAATTTAAATCATTAACCAGTTTAAACTGGTTTGTAAAAGTAGATCAACCTTCTAAAAATGCATCTGCTGTCAAAGAAAATTACATAATTATAAAACAATACTGGTAAAAGTGAGTAAAAATATATAAGATTAAAGGATGAGGATGAATACTGCCATTTATGCTTTGTCCATTGCCTACGAGATTTCAAGCTTCAGTTATTCAAAACCCTTAAATGAAAATAACATCATGCTCTCTCCTGATAATCAAATGAAACTATCAAAAAGCAAGGTTTATGGTGAATATTATATATAAATCGTTTGCCAGATAATAACCAAAGAAAAAAAATTCTATTCGGTTCATTTTCATTGCCATCATTCGATATAAACTTACCTAAAGAAGATGGCTACTGAACCCGAAATGGAGTTTGGAATTCAATTCCCTTGCTCTCGCTTGTTTACTAAATTATCCTGTGCTTTAAGAATGCATTATTTACAACTTCAACTTGCTC